>VZTT01026306.1:19544-56665 GCA_013400855.1 Buphagus erythrorhynchus | reverse complement strand
AAATGACAAATTCAGAAGAGTCCCTTCTGTGGGTTGCAGCCCGACTCAGTCTGTTCTCAGTCCCTCTGGCACTGGGAAATGCCATGGCCCAGGCCAGGCCTGGTGGGACAAGGGAGTGAGCTCCCACTGCTCCTCTGGGTTTTCAGTCCAGAGCAGGTTCAAACAATTCCAAGAAAAAGGAAAAAAAACCACAGTCCATGGAGCTTCTCTGCCTCGGCTAGCCAGGAACTAACCAAGAGCAAAGGAGAGCTCTCTCCTGCTCTCCACTGCAGACAACACAGTCTGTGTGAAGGATGCGGGGGAACAAGTGCAGCCTCTGATAACAAACTCTGCACGTCTTCTCTCCCCCTTCACTCTTGGAGCCAGTCTTAAAGCTGCAGAACTCAATATTCAACACCAAGAGAACAGACAATTGGGGATAAAAGCATCATAAAGTCAACCCAAGACATACCTAAAAGCAGCATAATCAGGGAACTGAGTGAATTTCATTCTGGATGATCAAATCCATACGAATCCATTTTGTTTTCAGAGAAATAAAGTATTTAGTCATATCTAGTATGGCACTTTTCCAAATTATAATTCAGTAATTTATTCTGCTCCTTCTCAAGCTCACCTAGAGATGCTTGATTTAGCTCAAAGACAAGGCCATATATTGCAAAGCTGTGGGATCAAATTATGTTTGACACATAAGTGGGAATTCCAGATTTGCTTGATGTGAAACTGCATGACAAACACAATTCAGTATCTTTTAGGTTTTCTTCTGCCATCAACAGCAGTTTGCTGATGTTTCCTGTTAAGTCAGATCCTTCTAGATTTTCTAATGGGACATTCAAACGAAGAGGAGGGAAGCAGAATGATTTCCACTGATAATGGCCATGTTAGGGAAAAAAATTAAAAGAACAACCACCAGCTGGTGTTAATATAATATTGAAAACCCCAGAATGTCCCAGCCATCTGACCCTGTAAACCTGATGCTGGATTCACTGCAAACTGAGAAGCTACAAGGTTATAATAGGTGAAGCCTCATTAGGGACCATAACCTGAGATCCCAGCTCAGAGGTCAGGCTTTGCTGGTCAGAAGGATGTAGGAGACAGAGACAGGTCCAGCAGCCAGAGTCTAGCAGCAATATAGGAGCACCAGTCCTTGAGCATTCTCTGTCTACAGAGCTGTGCCTTGTGCCAGAAAGGGAAATGAGCAGGCTTTGACACCTGAGCATCAGGAAGCCCCTCTGAACCCCTCACCTCAAAGAGTCTGATATAAGAGCAGAGCTGTATATCCTTCTGATGCTCTACACCAGGCCTGTTTCCAGCCATAGTGGTCCTTTGGTGGCAGCAGTGGCAGGTGGAAAAGTTAGGGCCTACCTACCAAGAAAGGAGGCAAGTTTTGTACTGCCTGTCCCTGAATCTGTCCAGAAATATTATCTGGATGTGTTAGGGAAAATAATCTACACACAAAGTATTGCCAAACAAGCAATGGTATTGAAGTCACCTGTCTAGAAATACTACCTTGTCCTGAGATCAATTTCTGATGTGGTTTAGTACAGGTATGGCACCAACTGATGAACTCTAATACATATGCCCCATCCAACTGTATGCAAATGACTTAAGGTCAAAGGAGGAAAAATATTAAGTTTAGTTTTCATTCTTTTTTATCGGAGACTGCACATTCTTTGGGTCAGGATTGACTTGTTCTGCACTGGGTGGGTAGTATCGTGATCTAGGGAGACCCCAATCTCTTAGACTGTCTATACTTGTCTCTAGCACAAGTAATCATTAATATTACTTCAATGCAAAAATTACTTCTTTTTGAATTACTTAGCTTTTCAGAAACAGACAGGAACACCACTAGTTTATGTTTTGCTATGTTTGAAAGCATGCAATTAGACACGGATCTTACAAACATAAACAAACACTCCCATCCAACCTCTGTGTTTCTAAAAAAACCCAGGTTTGTTTAGACAAAATGTTGATAATCCAGTTCGAACACAGGTATCTGAATGCTGTGACAGCTTCTTCATAATGCTCAGCTTATGGTACATTAAACTTTAAAGCAAGATAAACTCCTGCTTTCATTTTATCAAATATCTACCCAGACAGCAAAAAGAAAGACACAAAGCAATGTTTGCAGCTACAGCCAAGCATGGGATATCCAACTCAGCATATGTTTGAAATGAAAATGAACAATATGTTGCATGGATATACTACTGCATGTTTCAATAGAGAATATCACTGGGATTTGTAAATGTTAACCTCATTCTTCCCTTAAGAGTTTGGTTTTTCATGCCTAAAAAACCCCCTGAGATTTGCAGAGATTAGGCAAATAGAGACAGCAGTGCTTGCAATTGAGAAAGAAAGTGGTCTTAAAAGAAACTGCTCCAATAATCAGTTTGGGTGGAAGAAATCACAGGGGAGGACACAGACAAGACATTTTTAAGAGCACTAAGTGTTGTGCTACTGGTATTACTGAACTTTGGTAGTTAGCCATATTATGCCTTTTTGTGGTCAATAATGCAGTAGCCTGTCTATCACAATAATAATGATGTAGCAACAGACATTCAAGAGTCCATGATAAGAAGTCTGCAAGAACTTTTACCTACAGAGAACAAGCAGCAAGAATGAGGAGGGTAGAAGATGACTAAATCCTTCAGGAATGGGGAACAGAGAAGAGGCTTGAGCAGCCTCTTAATTTAACAGATTACCAAAAAAACAACTTCCCATTCAAATCCAAATAGACTATGTACCCAAAAGGCTTCATAGTTCTTTCTACTCCCAACATTAAATCAACTACCTTACAAAGCCTTTCCTTAGAGCTGACTTAAGGTCATGTAGAAGACAAACACTGAGAGGTTATCGTTGCTTCCACTGAGTTAATATTGACATATTACACTAGAAGCATCATCTTCATATTACACTGATGGCAACACATGAGAAATCAGAGATGTGCTATTACATTATTTGTTATAAAGAGTTATTGATGATCTTCATTGCACCATAAATAACAGCCTAAAAATTACCAAATCATGAAAATTTCTTCCTAAGACTTGCATCTTCCCTATAAGTTTATTTTTATGCAGCTACAGTCTCTCCTCCCTTTCTCAATCAACCCTTTCTTCTATCCCTCTTTCATATGACCTCACCATACCCAAAAATGTGAAGAGATTGGTCTTATCGCAGTTTAGCAAGATACCACCTGCCAGCTGAACTGTGACAAATCCCAGCTGGCCTTACAATACACACACTAACAGGGACTGAGGCTGAGCCAATGGACAGCAGCTCAAGGCTATAGTTTAAACCACTGAGTACCCCCATCCACAAAAATTGTACTAAGGAAAGAGCACAGTAACATGAATGTTGCCATCACCACATTCCTATTCTAGTGTGCATTAGTTCGAGTCTCTCCTCTACCTGCAACTGCCTTCTGTTGAGCTTTACTAAGCCTTTTACAGCCAACAAGGTGGACAAACTGCCTGTTCTTTGTACTCACACAGCAGTTGACACAACATGACCCCAATCAATCATATGCTACTACCATAACAAAACTTACAACAGCAAATATTCATTCCTCTCTTTTCCCAGGACTGCCCTTCTAAAAAGACACAACCCTGGAAGAAAAAGCTACAAAAAAGAATAATTGAGTAGTTATTTAAAAAATTAGGATAAGGCTTATAAAGAAAAAGTAATAAATCTTAAGGCTTCTTTGAGGTTATTATTACTCTTGCCATACACAACACTCATGTTTTCTAACTCCTAGAAGAGCCAAATAATCAGGTACGCATGATTGTAAGAAAAATATTCTCTAAAATTAGAGACCTGCATTTTTATTAGCAACCATTTTACACACTGTTTAAATAACTCCTTGAACCCAAGGTTTCAGTCATGAATAAAGGAAGATGTGAGCATGCACTGAGTTTTACTGATCTGTTTAAACACGCAGGCAGTATAAAAAATTTTAACAAAATTGACTCCAATTAGAAAGTTGACAAGTTTGAACAACTACCACACTTGCAGATGTGCTTCAAGACTTTAACCTTACATGCTCAGGCACTGAACTTTACAGATAAAAATTGATGTGAACAGCTCAGCCACCAGGCAAACCTACCAATAGCCCATAGTTTATTTCATTGCAAGTTTTATAATCACCAGCTTCCCACTGGAAGAGTGATCTGTAGGCACCTCTATTTAATAAGCTACTTTATGATAAACTTGAATCTGTAGATCAACAAGATTGGTTAGTAGTAACCATTGGCAGTTGCAAGTATAAAATGCTTTTCCTATATAAAACCTTTCCTTTATTTTCTTGATGCTTTCACAGAATTCACCTTCAGCCAGGAAAGCAGACACACTGAATGAGGTGTCTCTACTGTTAGACAATTTCTCGCCTCACTGCTAAGTTGAACTTTTTGAAACTTTTATGGTAGGCACTCAATTCAGCAGTAACTGACCACAGCCATGAGTCTGGTTTAACTCTGCAATTAGAGTTAGGTTTATTAATGGCAAGGCCAAATGTTCACTAAACCACCATTGTCTTAACTTCAAGGGGAGGAACAGCCTCTCTTAAACTGAACCAGAAAATGAGGCCCTGGGCGAGCACACACCAGACAGTACCTAAGATTTACAAGGAGCAGTTCCGGGTCTTTGGAGAGCTCAGCACATCCGGATATGTCCTATGGGGAAGTATCAGGCTATTTCAAATGATTCACAGGTGGCCAGATCTCACCAGCTGATCTGCTGCTTTTCTGAACTGTGGCTGTGCCTTTGTCCTCCCTCTCTCCCCCTTAAGCTCCCAGAGATGCACGGGTCTACAGCTAAACATCATGGTCTTACTTAATGATCTAGAGCTACCATTCTTTTTCCCAATAAAATTCAGAGGACGTAGGACTTGGATGTTTGTGATGATTTGGGCCCATCTTGTTAAGAAAGCAGGCTCACCCATCTATTTGATACAGCAACACACATCAAATATGGGTTTGACTCTTTTTAGTCTCTCCCTCCCTGGACACAGAAGGAAATTGAACAAAGCTCACCGGGGTTAAAGAATTACAAAATATATGCAAAGCGATCTGTCGTTTACATTGCTACAGCAGTTGTGCTAAACTCATAGTGCCATCATTACTCTCTTATAGATTAGCTTTGGATTTTTGCTGGATTTTTTTTCTGCAACGGTCCCTGAAACATTTTCTCGAACTCTTGTACAATTGAGAAAAAAAACAAAAAAACATTATTTTACTGGAAGGCAGGATTTGAAGAGATATGCAAGTAAAAGGTCAGAAAAACACTCCCAGTTCAGCTAATACCATTTCTGAAATAAATTGTTAGGACAGGGAGGAGATTTTTTTTTTTCATTTCAGCACAGCTCACTGCAATGCCTACTGTGCTAACCATTAGGGCTGCTGTTATTCTGATTTGTGTCCACTAGTCAGTGTGGAAAGAACAAAACAGGAAATTCAAGCAGCATTTAAAGTGTCTGTACACTTAAGCCAAAGAACAAGTGTGCAGCACAGTAGAGAGAAGAGGTCCAACAAGTACTTGTTTTTTTTCTGATCTGGACCAATGTTCCCGATGCCCAAAGAAATTGATAAGAAGCCAACAAATAAGTTCTTAACTTAGAAGACAATTTTTGTTAGCAGTTGGTAAAGCACTTACAAGACAATATTGAAAGGAGAGAATTCTCTAAAAGCATCATGAGTTTTCTGAGTATTTATTGCACTCTCAGCATCCAAACCAACTCCCCCTCCATTTCCCTCCTAAGAAATTACCTTCCAGTTTCCCCTCATGGATAAAAGACTCCACAGATGCTGGCAATGCTTCAGCAGGGTTTGTATCTGATGTGCAACCCATCTCACCACTATCACTTACCAATACAGCAGGACCAGGAAGACTGCCAGCAAAGCCAGGGTGACTGTGGTACTCTTCATTTCTAGGGAGGCAAGTGCCAGAAGATCTACAGGCTCCATTTTCCTCTACTACAGCTCCAGCCTTGAGTGCTGTGTGCAGGGGAAAGCCTCCACAAAGGCTGATAAAGCCTTCCACAGCTAAATGAATGACATCTGCAACAAAACAGGAACCGAGAGAGCAAAAACATGTCAAGCACAAACTGCAAACCTTTCCTTTTCTCACTGACTGCACTCTCTGAGACAGAACTCGAAGGTTCCCTGAGTGGTAAAATGTAGCAATTTCCCCCCTCCCACTGTTGTTGACTGTCATGCCAGTAAATATTTACATACCCACCTCTTGAGACATCAGTGTTGCTGAATAGGCTTTTAGTATTCAAGTATGGGAAGCTGGGGAATGTGTGGGGAAAGGAAATGGGGAAGACAGCCTGACCTTGTTATAGATCATGGAAGAAAAATATAAAGGCACTTCAGGGGTGCCCTGACATATAAACAGTGGCATTCTCTAAAGTAACTAAAATAAAGCAGTTTTGCAATATAAAACTTCATTAGCACTTAATTTCCAAGATGGTTATACCTTGTAAGAATGGAACAAAGTAAACATTAAAATACCCTGACTAAAAAGGAGGAATTAGAGGAAAACTGGTCTAATGTGACTCCTAGAATGCATACAAAGAAAGAACTAATGAGCAGAAAACCCCAGTTTTTTTGGGTAGTACCAGATCCATAAATCAGCAACTGCCACACTGGTGACTCCACACAGACAGCACTCTGGCTGTATCATCTCAAGTTCATGAGGGCTACAGCAAATTTCCTGGCACAGTGCACTGTCCTCCTTGGAGGCATCACTAACCAGTCTGTCCAGAGATACTTTGGCTATCCCTACATTGTATTTCTAGTATCAGATTTAACACCAATATGGTCAAACCTACTATCTCTGCATTGTGGCACACTCAGGCTGCCACAGCCCCTTGAACAACCTGCACACAACAATCAGGTTTTGACTGCAGTTCTGGAAATGGTTTGTTTACTGTATATGAATTTTTCAGCTTTCTTCCATATTTTCCTGCCTGCAAACCTCAAGCCTGTTTTAAGCATCTGATCCAGTCCAATTAGAAAGGTAAACCAAAGAACACACCTTGAAGCACTTCTACGAGAGAAGTCCACCAACGTGTTATACATCAAAGTAGCCAAATTCCATGATCAAAAAAATCGTCAGGACAGCAACATCAGAAGCAGTAGCTTGCAAGTAAACACCTCTGCCCAGGACAAAATTACCTGAACTGTCCAGTATTGTTTGTTACTTATGAAGCTATAAATTCTCATATATGTGCTTCAGAGTTCCCACCCATCCTAAACAACCTATTTGAAAGATACGAAAACCAATGCTATGCAAAAACTTGGTTTGTGAATTACATGGTAACCTTGAGAACCAGAAATTCTGTAAAATCTGATTCTCATAACACACCTGATGAAGAGTGGTTTCATCTCTTGCTGCCCCAAGACAATAGCTTAGATTTAATGTGCAAGGCTTCTCCAATATCACTGTATTATATTTCCTGCTTTTATCAGAGAAGTTAATAATATAGGTATCAAAAAAGCAAAGTCTCTAACACAATGGAGTTTAATTTTAAGAAGATTTGGCTCTACTCTAACTGAATCACTGCTATTTTGGTTCTCTGTGCTTCACAACTGCATTAATTCCCTTCCAGCCTCAGATCCTTACAGAATAAGTAAAAGGTGTTACCCAGTTCATCAGCTCCACAGAATAGCGACGTAGCTCACAGAAAACTTTGCTTCAGGTATTAACAACTCCACTGCTATTCTAGGTGAATAACAGCTGCTGCTGCTGCTGGAAAGTTCTCCAAGAACAACTGCAACAAGATTCAAGACACAAGGAATTAATCAGTGGGTGCAAGCTAATCCCAACTAGCAACCAATCCTGTGGGACTTTCAGATAAAGAAAAAAAATCAAACATTGATATGCATCAAAGTCTTTTCTAAAAACTAAACCAACCACCACAAGGGTAGAAGACAAGAAATAATATTCCAATTTCACTTTAATTTATTTGGCTTTTTAATAAAAGACATTTTTCTGCACATAGAGGATAGTTGTTCTCCTATTAAAATCAACTGCATGACTCCTGTCAGCACACATAGGTCAAGTACAGACCTCGCTTGTTTTTTAAGAAGCACTGGAGTCCTTTCCTAGTCATACTGAGAGACAGGAGGTAAGAATAATTCTTAAACACATGCTTAAGAAAGAAAATAGGGTCTCACATCAGAATCTAGTTTGGAAGACAACACATAATCAAGCTTTTTTTTTTTTCTTTTCATCCTTTTCTGCTGTCGATGATGGGGTTTGTTTTGTTTTACTTTTTAAGCCTCATCACCTGTTTCTTGCTGAAGGATGCTAACTTGGCACCTCCAACCATTAAGAAGGGTGGCAAGCATTGACTCTAAAACGTACCTGGAGCACTTTTCATTACAGACAGAGGCACTTACAGTTATCATCTTGGAGTTAGGGGCCTCAGCTCTGTGAAGAGTCACATAAACCCACATGATACTCATGGGGGGGAAAGGAGTCAGGGATGCAGAGAACAATGAAAACAAGCTATTTATCAATGCTGAGAACTCTCTTTACAAGTTTTTTACGTGAGAAATATCATCCTAATTAACACTTAATAGCACAGATATTTTTCACCAACCTCCGAGTTCCTTTTGTGGAGTCACGCTGGGCAGTATGATAACAGTATCAAAGAGCTAGGGAGACAGATAGAAAGTCCTCCCTAACCGCAGGCTGGAGGAAGCCAGAGACAAGCAGAAGAGAGCCTTTTCCTGTCAGACTGCTGTGAGTCAGCAGCAGTGCCTGCATTTGCGTCCACAAGGCTTCCCTCAAGATTGCATCTACCAATGTTTGCAGCTCCTTGACACGGTGCCATCCACGCTCTTCTCTTCCATAGCAATTAAAATCCACAGATCACCACCTTGTTCATCACAAACAGATGTTGATTAAAACCTACACTGAAGAGAGCCACCTCACCCTTCATTCCCCACCACTGCCTGGGAGCTCCCCAGCAAATGACAGAAGGAGCTCAGTGCTGAGCAGCCAGAGCTGCAGCCTGCACACATGCTCCCAGCAGTAGCTATTAAACAGGGAAGTACACAATAGCATTCAAAGTCTGAGAGGCTGAATTGTTCCTCAACTGAAAAAGAACAAAAACCTGGCACCCAGACAATCCAGGTTTTACAGGAAGCCTTTGTGCCTTACAGCCCTGTCTGAGTCCAGTCATATTTTCTGTAAATGCTCTTCCAAAACAATGCATTTCAACTTCCAAAGGAATACAGCTATGGCTGTGAGCCTCAGCAATGCTTGACATACACAAGTATTGTTCCAACATGAAATACAGAGTTTATTAAAAAGCAGGATTATAGACCTTCCCAGTAAACCTAAATCACGTTAAGGATTTTGACCTGTCTTCAAAGCATATCAAATGGAAAGTGTACTCTCCTATTTCAGGAGCTACTGACTATACCAGCTAGACTAACCACACATTCCTGCTAATGACCAAATTCAATTCCTCTTGTGCTATTCGACTTCATATATTTTAGGTCTATAACAATCTAATTAAGGCTGAGCCACACCAACTTTATGATAGATGAAGAAAGTCCAGGAAGATGTTACATTTTAATTTTATAGCAGTTTGTGTCTATAGAAATTTATAGCACAGTCTTCAGATCAACAAAATTCTGCTACAGACAGCTTAGCCACAAAATACTGCAGGCAAAATACCACAGAACAGCTTAAAAAAGAGATTAATCAGGGACTAGTTTATGTATAAGCTTTAACAAAGCTCATGTAACAAAATGTATAAGTACAGATGATGATAATTTATCTTAAAGCGAAAACATTTCCACAGCCAAAATGAATTCTTAACGTCTTGAAGGTAAACCAATCAAATAAAAACAAAAAATTCCAGAGGCACATTTCACAGAGGTTTTCTTTTTTCTTTTTCTTTTTTTTTTATTTAAAACAACCTTAATATCCAAAGTACTAGGAATAATAATGTATTGGAATAGAGGGATTTACAATGGCCATCTGTGACTTAATTATTGTTATCCCTGTTCAAGGATTGATTAAGCAGTTTAATCAGACGATTCTGTACTCCTGCATGATAAACTATGACAAACTACCCAACAGACAGACAACCAAGGCATCAGAGCCTACTAATAAAGATCCTGCTCTACATTCAAAACAGACAGGAGCACAAAAAGGACACCATGAGCTCATGGGAGATTCTTGAGTCACCTTGAATAAAGTCACTCCAATAAAGTGGATCTCAAAAGGCAAACACAGTAACTGTAAAACCACACTGAGGAGGCCACTTTCATGACACTTCCAACTGAGAAGCAGAAAGACACACTTTTACACTTAAATTATTTTGCCAAGTCAGAACCTGGTTATATTAACCTGAATTCTTCTCAGAAAACAGGCATGCAGTTTAAAATTCTAGGAAAGCTAAAATATTATGCAAACTTGTACTTCACAAACAAATTTAACCTTAGCTGCCTGAAAGTTATCATACTTCAAACACAGTCAGTATCTTAGAGGCTAAAAAACTCATTATGCTAACTAAATGTAGTGCCACTGTACTAAGTCCCCTTTAAAGCAACAAGCTGTGAGATATCCTAGTTATTTCAAAGAACTCCTCTTAGAAATAGCACAGATTTTGTGGTCAAAAGGAATGAAAGTTTCTTCCTCTTGCTGTGAGAGTTCAGAATGAGTTTCTAAAATAAAGTTACCTTTGCTAATAGTGACATTAAGATATTGTAGCCCCTGTGGAATTCCATAGAAAGCAGAAATTAGTATAACATCACCAGTCATTTCTAAGCAAATTGACTTTATTAAATAATTGGTAACTTGTTTATATTTCTATAGGTTGCTTTAGAAACACTGATTGATTTAAGCAATCCTATAATTTCATTGCCCTATAAACTTGACTGGAGATAAATAAGGATTTATGTTCACAGATCAATAGCTTCACATACACAGGAAAAGCCAAAAAACGCTGCCTAGACTAGTCTTGTAGTTGCAGAGAAACATATAAATGTTTGCAAAAATATTATGGTAAGAGCTGTTAGGTTATAATTTTTTTCTGAAGCTCAGTTTTTAAACACCATGAAAAATAACTAACCTTCTTTGTCTGATTGAAATGCTACTCTAGGTAACAAATTCGAGGCTTGAAATCTCCAAACTGTGTTTTGGTACTGGATCACAGGTCAAAAGAACTCTGAAAAATTTAACAGAAGTACCTTGTTCAATAACTTAATTAAACAAACTTATATACTAATAAAATGCATTTATCCATACCCTGTCAAAATTCAAAATGACAAATGGGAAATGCACCAAAAGTCTCAAAAACCTTGAACCTCAGACACGGTAAAGAACTATTTTTCACCTGAGGTCACTGGTTTTTTTTCAGATATCTCATGCTCCCAGAAGAAACTCCACAGATGTGAATGGAGAACGTGCCCATGGGTTATGGCCTTCAGCCTGACAAAAATGGTAGAATTCTTCCCATCTGGGAACTGTGGGCAATAGCAGCTATTCCTTTATGCCTTATCTCTAGCTGTCTAAAACCAGAAGGTTTGTATGCAAAACCTCTGAGATGAGTAAGACAACAAAAAAAGAGAGCAAATGAATGTGCAATGTATTAGATGATACAAACATGCCAAAACCAGAACCGATATTGCATCTTACTACTGCCACTAGTCTCTGCACAGAAGAGGCAGTAAACAGGCAAAAAGGAAAAAGAAATGTGGCAATGAAGCAAGTCAGAATAATAATATTGCAACAGCAATGGTTCTCATACCTCAAGAAGCCCAGAAGCCCTTAGTTTACATCCACATGTTGAAATGCAACCCAATTGCAAAGAAACTCAAACTGGCAGTAGAAGGAATCACTGAGGACCAGTGCTTCAGCAATTCTTTAGTGGCATCTACAGAAACACTTCTTAAGATGGAGAAACACCCCTTCACAGGACACTGTCCTGGAGATCACCAGGTGCAGGGTTTGGTAATGCTACTCTGACTCCTGCAGATGTGGCAGGGGATGCTGTTGCCTCTCTTGCCTTTGAAAATGTTCCCCATGACAAGCATTCAAAATTACAATAACTGCCCTGTGAACAACCACGATGAATATTTTCAGATGGCAGTAAGAACACAAAGTGTATGGGGCACTGGAACACACAAATCCGGGACAGGAAGACACATAGAACCTTCACACTATAGGGCAAATGCAGGGACAATATAAATTACCTTGAAATGCCTTATTTTCACTCCTGCCCCTATACAGAGTGTATTTGCTGCCTAAATGTATGCATCACATGATGAATAGTTCTTGGTAGATCATGCCAAATATTCCCAAAGGCTTTCTTACCCATATGAAAGGGAGCACAGATAACTAACATGCAAATGACAGCCCCCTTATATGTGGCAGAGAAGCACATGCAACATACGGGCGGCTTTACTCTGATTCAGCCTTTTGTGCTTTCCCATTCATTGGGCTTTTTTGCTCAGACCTTTCTGCTGACCACTTGTACACTAATCCACCAAATCAGAAATCCCTTCAGCTATCTCATTATCAGCAGATAATGTTGTAACACAGACATGCATAACCAGTGAGGGGAGACAAAAAAAGAAAAAATAAAAAAAAAAAAAAAAAATGCAATCACAAAGCCAGCACTTCCAAATCTCAAGCTCTTTCTGAACTCTTGGTTTAGTTGAGTTTTTTGCTACAGCTGGTTGTTCATTTGTGAAATTGTGATAAATACAGGTTTTACTGGGGGTAAGGACTATCCAGCTCAAAGTAAGGGAAAAAAAACTTCTCAGAAGCTGTGAAATTTAAAGGATCAGGGCTAAAATACTAATTAAACTATTTTAATTGCTCAATTAAAAAATGCATGTTTTTCCTGCAGTCTCATAGATCTGAGAGTAAATATGTGATTTCTGAATGCTTGAGGTTAGCAACACTTGCAAAAGGGCATGATCCCAATAAGCTGACCTATTAATCAAGGGAAGAGGTTAAGTGGAAGACTAAATAACCTGACATTATGAGTTGAAACAGCAAGAAAAACTTAGTCTCAACAAGATTTTAACCCTGCTGACACTCCTCTTAACTTCATCTCTCAAAGTGTACTGTAGTTGGGATTTGTGCCTAAAGTTTACAGTGTCCAGCCTCCTTCCTACCTTCTGATGCCTTCCACCAAGTGGCAGATAAGCCCAGCCTTATATTGTAGCTCGGCTAGTACAAAAAGGAAATATGTATCCTTCTCAGGGTATGGGAAGCTTCATCCTTAAGAGCCCCAGCGCTGTCTGTGGCAGCTCAGGCTAACTAGAAATTCCCAATAACAAAGGGAGGTTATGGTGAGCTGCAATTCAGAGGGACCCCCACAGATGCACGTGAGTATTTTATGGGTGTAGCAAAGAATTTTTGGAAGTCTGGTGCAGGTAGATGCTCTCTGTCCTTGTGTGATGCACTCAGCTCTGTGTATGTAGAGCATCAACTCCAAACATAAAATATTGTTTTTCTCTCAGTATATGTAACTCCAATGAACCTTATTGGAGCACTGAGGGTACACTGAGAAGATTACACTCCTTAATGTGCAGTTACAGCTGTACTGTAAATGCAACATTACACACTTTCTATTATGGTTCAAGACCACTCCACTCTTCAAGACTGTTATAAACCTCAGAAAACAGGGGTTCATAATGAAAATGCTGAAACACACAACTCTAAAAACCCCGGCAGAGAGGAAATATAGCTATAAATTCAGCTTTTCTTTTCCAGCATACACATTGACAAGTTATGAATAATACGTATTTCTACACTTACAACAGACAGATGCACACACTGCTCAGGGTAACCTTTGCTGTAAAGGTGGAGGATGGAAAGAGCTCAGAGTGGAAAGAGCAACCTTTCATCTTGTGTTTTACAGAGTTACTGCAACTGCAATGATGACATAAACCCAGCAATTGAAATTTAGTACCTGTGCATCAGGGCTGAATTTTGAATGCACTTTTTTTAGAAAGGGTGGGTTATGTTTCATGGTCAGCAAGAAAAAGACATGAGCCCACTCAAATCCCTTCAGCCTTCTTTGTTTTTAAAAAAGACTTGGCTGTTAGGATGCTGTTTAAATGACATTGCAAGTCAGCTTGCTATCCATTCAAAAACAGATATTCTATATAATATTCTCTTCTGTATACAATCTGGTCCCTATCTCCTTAACACTACGAAGAAGCAAAATTTGGACTTGTAATTACTGGACTTGCTAACGTAAAAAACCCTGCTCTGTTTGGCAAGAGAAAGATGGGCAGGCAACTGTACTACCACTGTGGCTGAGGCATTTGGGGATTTCTTCAGATATTAATAGCAACTGCAGAGGTGGGTCAATACAATCCCATTAGCCATATGACACTGCATGATTTCTGGTGTATATGAGGAAAAGAAAACAAAACCGACACAATTTTCATTTGGGAGGAGTGTTGATGTTGGGGAAACAGGGAAATCCATGCCTGTTTTAAATATTGCAGCCTGACTGTCAGGTGGGGAAAGGTAGAGTAGGGAGGTCCATCTCCCTTCAGTACCAGGAGTGAGGGGGCAGAGGCCCCCAGCACTGCTGCTGCCTGCACAGGGCTTGGTGCCACCACCATCATCCTCCTACTCAGTCGCCTGCCCTGCCCAAGGGTTTCAGTGGCATCCCCAGCCATCACTCTTCTCTGGAGACGTTGTTGCAGGAGTTCTGACACCCTGGCTTAAGTTACCAAATGTACTGTCCTTGTACAGAGAAACACTCAAAGCTCAGCAAGGCAGCATGTATAAAAAACAGGTATGATCCCTTGTTTTTATATTAGCACTGTTCACATTTAAGAAAGTTTTTTGAATGTGTAGGGAATGCTTTCAGATTGAGATGCCCCTATGAACTAATTTCTATTCTAATTCAGATGTGCCCATAAGTTGTTTTCTATTATAAATTTATCAGCAGTGCCACTAGTCGGTCTACGAGGTACATGAAAAACTTCACCTGGAAAGCAGCCCATGAGACCTCCCCATTACAGCTGCTGGGATTTTTAAGGTAATGGATTAATTGGTAGAAGGTTTAGAACTTCATACCAACACCTCTAACATTAGCTATATCATCCTCATTTCAGATCTGAGGGCACTGCATTTAACCTTTCTGCATGTTTGATTCATGAAGGACACCAGCTCTTCAGCTTTCTGCTTTCTGCCTTTCCATAGGACAGCAGTCCTGATGCCATGGTGTGCAAACCCCACACACCCAAAACCATACCTCTCACTGACCCAAGCTGCCAAGCCTCTCAACAGGAAGGGAATTGCCTCCTTGTCCAGACCTGTTCAGTTAAGCGTTTGGCTGTTTCTGCAGAGACCAACAGCAAAGCTACTTTACTGCCATTAAAAGGGCAACACAATTCCCAGCAGAACTGGGAACTGCCTGTCACATCTTCTCTTGGGTGACACCTTTACTAGTTTACTAGTCACTGTTTTTTGTTTAAATAGGGTCTTGCACCAGTAGCCTTAGCTAAAAACTCCCATTCTGCTCCCACAATTTTCAGCTTGCCCACTGCCTGCTGCTTCACCCCCAGAAGCAGTAGCTGAGAACCAGTGACCCTGATCAGAAGTAATGTATACAAAAAATCTATGGTCTTCAGGTTGGAATAGTTTCCCAGGTGCCTGCTTGCCAGAGGATCCCAGCCAAAATGTTCGGTAGTGTTTTGCCTTACCCAGGAAGCAACAAAACCATTTCTCCTCCCTCTGCTATCTGACCACTGCTCTCTGTTTTATTAAGCAGCAGGGTAAAACGGAAGCATTTCCAAGGCTTTTCACTGTAGTGGTCTGAACAGCCTGAAACTTTGAGTTGCCTCCAGTTGGGCAAACAGTAGATACATTGGAAGAAGGAAATGTGCACAGGCAGAGTCTATTGCAGCCACATATGCAAAATGTGTATTTGTCAATTTCTCTCTACTAAGACCTAGAAAGTCAACTTGAAAGGAAAAACAGCAACTTAAAAAGCAAGCTTAAATTCAGCAAAAAGCTGGATGCTGTAAGACCCTTATTCACTAGAGAAAGAGTTACAGTCCCTCTAGGGGAGTGGGATTCCTACCCTCACTTTTTGTAAGACTGACTGATTATTTATCCCACTAACCTTTACCTGAAGGAGCCAACACATCTAACCATGGCTGCGGGGGACAATGGCACCTCTCCCCGACCCCACACGCCGACACTGCGGACAGCGCTGCCAGCCGAGCCAAACTCCGATGATTTTGCCCAAGGGTGTGCCACAGGAGCGGCATGGCAAAGCTTCCCGGCCGAAAGCACGGGGCAAGGAGGACTAGGATGGACCGCAGGGCTTACACAGAAAATCCCAGCAGATCCTTACCTTCAGAGGTCTCCCCTGCCTCCTCCAGCGGTTCCTGGTTGGGGTGCCAGCCGCAGCTGCCCTGCAGCAGCCTGAGGGCAGCAGTGGGGCGCGGAGCCATCGCCGCCTCCCACTGAACAGACAGGTGCTGGCACAGCTGCCAGGCAGGCCGCAGGACTACAAGTCCCAGGAGTCCCCGCGCCTCCCTGCCCCATTCCCCTCGGCTGCGCCCCGCCACGCCCTCTGGGGGCTGTAGTTCCACCATCACCCCCAGCCTCTCCGGCTGGCATGCTCTTGCTGGGAAAGGCTTTGCGTGGCCGCAGACGAAGCTAATACTCTGCGACCTTTAATATATTTCTTTTTTTAAAAGTCTATGTGTGTATGTCTGCACTACAAATAAAAAATTTTAAAAAGGCGCAAAACTCAGCAGATCATTTTATTTCCAGCGAGGGGAAAATGGGAAGTTAGTGTACTTCCAATTGTCTTTCTGTTTCTGGTGGGGGTTCTTTGGTTTGCTGTGAAGGGAGAAGAGAAAAAGTGAAAAATAAAAGCTCATAAGCAAGTGTTGCCAAATAGCTTTGCAAAAATCAGATGGGAAAAATGTAAATGTTCTCATACACTAACTAGTTAATGACTGGCCTCAAGCCTGCAAATGTGCCGATACTTAACTGTATCCTCCACTGAAGTGAATGCAATTGAATCTCATACTCCAGTTGTTCCAGAAACTCAAGGCCTCCAGAAATTATAAGCATGGCTTAGTAATGCTGAGATTTTAGAAGTAATTAAGAGCTTATCCACATTGGGAGTTGCTGCGGAGTAGCTTCTCTTGCATAACTCCCCTTCCTGTGCTGGACATGTATTTCACACTAACAGTTTTATTCTGAATTAGTTTGCCCTTTTCAGGCTTTCAGTTCACAAGCTACCTTTGCCCACATTGATAGACTCATGCAAGGTGAGCCTAAATTGCATGTTTTGTTTTTACCTTGTATTCAAGCTTTCATTTAAGCATTTGTTCCCAAAAGCTAGGCATTTCTTTTGAAAACTAAAGGTGAAGTTTTTCACACAGTCACTGCTGCCCTGAATTTGGGAGATCAATAGGATCACTAAACGCCATGAGACTCACAAAAAACCCCTTTGGGAGCATGGTCCTATTTGCCTAACTGTGAATGTTTGTTTTTCTAACAGAAGGCTGTGCAAAGGAGAGAAAGTTCTCCTTCAGAGTAAAATCTGCTCTTAGAAATTAGTCCTTGTGGGTAGCAAGTTTTAACAATACTTCACAGAGAACAAAAAATTCATAATCTGTCCAGAATATAACAAAAGCTTTAAAGTTTTGCCCAATTTTTATTAATTGCTTATTCATGAAAAAGTATCAACCACATTAATGTACAATGAACCAGAGAAGCTCTACCAAGACCAGTAGCTATTAAACCCATAGATAAATCAACAGGTCCCCTTTACTTGAGGTGAAGAAGAGGAGAAGGAAAGGTCCTAAGCAATAGGAAATAATAATACATGAGTGATGCAGGAGGTTTTAGTGTCCAGATAGGTGGTACCCATAAAGACTTCTTATCTTCTATGCAGGACCACACCACAGCCATTTCTGTGCAGTTGCAGGGCAAGGTTTCTAAATGAAGAAGACTTCCCAGATGAGGAGCATGTGATGTAGAGGCAGATGCTGGGTGTGCAGAGGATGCACACTGCTCCGTGGCTTCCAGCTGTGAGGCACAGCCCAGCTCTGCATGGGACTGAAGGGAAGCTGCAGGCTTTCTGCACCCAAATCAATCCACTGAATGGCTTCTAGATTCCATCGGGCCCAGGGAAGGGTTTAGCTGCTTTGCAAGGCACTACAGCTCATCTTGCACTTCTAGAACAAATTGGTAGCACATGAATAGCACACTTAAGCCATAACCCGGATAAGCCTTCCAGGATAACTGAGATTCTACAGTATGTGACTTTTTATAGTAAGTTTTCATAGACTTGATAGAAAAATGTGAGTTTTGACCTAGCACTTTTCATTCCAAGAGTTCTGAACAATCTATTTTAATGCAGGTTTAGAAAAGAAAAGGAAAAAAAGAAACAAAAAAAAAAAAAAGCATGTTCTTTTGACGTCAAGTCCAATTGATTAATCACCATCATGCAATTTATATCAGAATGCCTGTATTAAAGCAGATACATGGAAGAGCTGGAATGGATTGCTTCCCAAAATCTTGTGGCATAGAGTGGAGTTATGTTTGCTTTCCTTTTTTTGTTTTGAACTCTCTAGCACTTGTTTGACTGAGGCTGTCTCTCTTATGAAAAATGAGATGTAAGAGAACTGTTGGTTATTACTTATTCCAACAGGTATTTTGCTGGTTTCTGACTTGCATATTTACAAACACCATGAATAAGTCTATTGAAACTGCTAAGGTCCATCTAATGTTTTCATCTTCCTACTTCCCAAAACAATAATGGTCTCAGTCATCTATTATTTGCAAGAATTCATAGATAATATCAGAGTAAAGAGGAAGCATGGATAATACAGCACAAGACCCTCCTATTGTTTCACTGGAATAGGGAAATCCACTGGAGACTAAACCTTCTGTAAACACTGGTCTGATGCTGACGGCCCTTCTTCCCTCCCTGAGGAGCTGAATGATGTGGGGAAGCTCAGCCCACCCCATTCACCTGACTGCCTGTAACCCAGAGCTGAAAGACTTGCCATATGTAAGGGCCACAGCAGGATGAACATGCTTCTTTTCCCATATGGAAAACAGATGCAAATTCCAAGTGCAGATGATTTCCCAAAAGCAGAAGGCAGGAAAAGAGGAAAAAGCATTTAATGGCCATGGTGCCAGAGCTGAAAAGTCCTTTCATAGGGGAGCTGTGAACACCCTGCATCTCCATGTACAGAGAAGAGTGAGTCAAATTTACAATGCCATGCAGGTTCATACATAGGAAAAGCTTTCCATGTTGCTTTCACGTTTTGAAAAAATCAGAGCTTTCCTTCGCCTGTTCTCTTAAACACCTAGTAGGCAAGGGAAAAATGGAGGAAGAGCCAAAATAATGCCTTTCCAAAATGCAGAGCAGCAAAGCAAAGAGCCAAAGGACTCCCGTTTCCCCTGAACACCTTTCACAGCTGCACCCTGGTTTCCTGGGCACTTGGCTGAGGCAGCAGCTGGTGCTGCCATCTCACTCTATTCCCATCAGCATCCCAGTATGCAGCCTCAGGGGACCTGCAGGGTATTTCCATTGGGTTTGACTGACCACAGGTGAGCAGGGCAATCGACTTCCCAGCCAGCAGATCAGATAGTAAAGCATGCACAGTCCTTATTTTTAACTTTAATGATATATTAGAGGCTAAAATAGAGGCAAACTCATGGGAAAGCAGGGATCCAAAAATAAGGGTTGTTCTCCCTCCTGTGTCTGGGGGAGGCTGTGCTCTTCTCTCCCTCGGCACTTGTGGCAGATGAAATGAAGACACGGAGGGAATCTGGGCTGGGGAGGAGGACAGGAGGGGCTGGGTGCCGGCGGGCGAGCGGCAGCGGCTCCGCATTGTTCTTGCCAGCAGATGGAGCAGGGCTGGCACGGGAAGGGTGAGCGATAGGAGCGGGAGGCCTTCCTGCCTCTATCCACGCCTGCCCCCTTCTCAGGAGCTTCTCCTGAACTAGACGGTCTCCCCTCTCCTGCAGGAGGTTTCTCGTTCCCTCTCCCGGCCAGCGGATCTATCCCAAAGGTCTGTCCCGATGAAGGTAAGCTTCTGCCAGGGCTGCCTTCCTGCAGCGATGCCTGCAGAGAGCTGAGTACAGCAATGAGGGCTGATGAGTGTGAAAGCATCTATCTCTACTTCTCCACTGGTGTCTGCGTGTCCATGCTCACATGTCCACAAACACCTACTCTTTTGCTCTTAAACTGTGGACTACTGTGAGTAGACAGAGACCTACATACCTGTGACCACCTTCCACTTCTCCTGAACTGGCTCAGTGTCATTGTCTCTAGCTGTCAGAAGGACTATTTTCCACTCTTGTGTTTCTGCTGAGTTTAAGCCAGGATCAACATGAAAGATGGATATGTTCATGTCAGGTCAGCAAATTAAACCTTGTGAGCTAAGAATAACCAGATTCCAAAGGTGAAAAAACAGTGATAGGGTGGAAATTGAGAAGTACTGTTTTCCTGCTTAGCCCTGGACACAGGAATGAATGGAAAAAACCCTACATAACCCTCCATCTCCCCTTAGAGCCCCTCTCCACAACCAATTCCCCTTACCCCCAACACCCATTTCTTCATTCCTTTAATTTGCTTTTTTGTCAGATTGTGAGACACAGGTCCTTCTGCAGCTCCTACACATCCTATATGTTTCAGGCTTTTAAAGTCAGAGATAATCATGGTCGTCCCTTCATAAGCACCCATCAGTGTGTTGTTCCCATCCCAAGATTCCTGCAGATGTGGATCACACAGGGGTGAGAACAAAAAGACCACTGGCCACTGCATTTTCGTCTGCCAGTTTGAAGAGGACATGTCAGAGTCCAGCTCAACATGCTGTGTCAGAGGGTCAGTTCTGCACAGGTAACTCCTCTGCAGGTACCAGGCCTCCTCAGGCCAAAGCTGCCCTTCTGTGCACTTACAGTTAAGACTGAATGCCTATTTTTTCCATAGATAATCATAGATATATAGATATATATAGATAGATATATATATATGGACAAAAGGTGGACAAAGTAGGTGATCCATGTGTCATTTTATGACTATTGCACATGCACTGGCTTGAGAAAGGAGAAGCAGGCTCTGATGGGAGGGCAGTGCTCAGTGAGCATTATAATCAGGCAGTTTAATACAGATGTCGTGCTGCTGGTAGGGCATCATTCAGTGCACATAAAAAGAGAAGGATACAGCAAACTATACAGAATAAATACTTTCTGGTGGGCAAAGGGAGACATTTGAAGGTAACTCCAATATCAACATTGCATTCTTCCTTCATTTGCCCTTCAGTTTTCATTATTCTTCTTTTTGGAATCAGTTCATTCTTTCTGAAAAGAATTGGAATATTTTGTTCTTCCCTTTTTATATTATTGTTAAAATGCAGCTCTTTTGTTTATGTCACATATTTGATCTTTGCCATCATTAATTAAGACATCACCTAGTGTTATGCCCGTCAGAGAAAATCCACACCTTGTAAATTGAAAAGTACATCAGAGTCTCATTTGCTTTATAATAGTCTACACATTTGAAGCCAAATGGTAGTTGTGTAGCCCTGGTATGTTCCAAGACTGCCATTCTGGTGTAATTTATTTTAGTCTGTTATAGAATAAACCAGAGATGACTGAAAATCCTAAAGCTCATATCTGAGAAAGGACACCAAGAAATCAGCATGGACTGTACTCTTTCTTATACTTTTTTAGGGGTAGAAAGGGATTTTGTTGCAGAAAATGCCTTTGACATAAATGTTTGAGTGATCTGCTACATAGACAGTAAAGAATAATATTTTGTAAGGTTTTTATGGGGTCTTAAAAGTCCAAGGTGGCCAAGTTTCCTAATGGAAAAAGCAAAGTATCTCAGGGTTTGAGCAGAGGCACCATCTGCACCAGAGTGACCCCAGACTAAGTGACTGTGAGTATGCTTATCTTTGTGTGTGTGTACACGTGTGTGTACATGTGTGTGTGTGCACTTCAGAGGGACAGTCTTTGCTTTAGTTCCATTATAATTCCTTTAAACATTTATTACTGGAATGTAAATTCTGCTGAAAACTGGGGCCTTTGCTTTGGTAAAAATAGACCATCACCTACCACGGGTGTTGTCGCTCAAGTGAAATAGCCAAGTCCCTTTTGGAGAAACAAAGGGATTTGGTTTTATAAACAAGTCACTGCACTGAATTATAAGAGCGGGGAAAAAAAGAACAAAAAACTGCTGACTGCTGGTTGAACTACTCTTTGGCTATGTGTGAACTGAGGTTCTGCAGATCTAGCAAGAAGCAGGAGCAATATTAAAATGAATTGGTTACTAATAGTGGAAATAGTCCAGCAAGCACATTTACAATATGCAGCGCTAAGGATGGCTTTGTTTTCAGATTGGTTTGTCTTTATTTTCAATGTAATGCATTAATAAGCTTCTTAAGGAGTTTGGGGATGGGAGAAAACATTGGCTGATCACCTTAAAGCCTAGGAAAATAAAAAAAGTTCTCAGGTTGCTGGATGAAATAACAAACTAGAACGAATTTATACTTCTTACACTGCTATGAAAGCTTTACTTCTAGATCATTTCCAGACACCAGAAAGTTATTAAAATCCACAAAGGGAAAAGAAACTCTACATTTATATGAGCTTTAAAACTTATTTTGGGACTTCACTACACCTGATACTAGTGCATAGGAGAATAAATCTGTAGTGTGAAAAAGCTGGTCAAAAAGAGGAGCCAAGGACCAGTCTAGCACTATAAACACTTGGGAAGGGATTTATCAAATAATATTTGGGGTTACACTTTATTCTGAAGGGTAAAAACTGGACCAGACTTCTGTGGATAGTACCAGAACTTAGGATCAGGTATTTGTGTCACTTTAAACCCTACTGTCATTTCAAGGATATAAATAGGCTTGGAAAAATCAGATTATTGGAAGGATTAAATTGGGATCAGTGTCAGTAATAATCTATTCCTTTGTGGTGACACCAATTGAAACAGGGAAAGTTTGGGGGAGGGAAGTAAAGCTATACAACATTGCCTATGGATCGTGTGGGAATGAGGAATATAAACAAGGGGAAGGAGGGTTAAATAGCACAGCTCTCATATGCCCAACAGGCAGGGTATACATAAAGCCAGAGAAATCCTCCCTGGAAATAGCATTGGCCAAAGACACTGTCTCATCAAAGGCCAGTAACAGTGATAGAGTGCCAAAACACACCAGTCTTTCTAGTTTGTCACGCTAATAAAGTGTGTCTGTGTGCTGTGCTTCCACACTTCCAGGGCCACCACCCAGCATGCTCTAAGAGCCACAAAATCGTAGAGGAATCAAAAGGNGCCAAAAAGCTGAGCAGATAATAGACTTTTCTTTGTTTCTTTCTTTCTTTCTTTCTTTTTTTTTTTTTTTTTTTTTTTTTTTTTTTTCCAATCACATTGCCCATTGCCTGAATCTTTTCCCTATAGTGTCACTCCAGTTATCTCCTAACTGGGCTGGAAAAAAAGGTACCTGGCTGCCCTGTCTCTGGGGATTCTGAATTATCCCAGGCTGAGGAATGTATTTCGGTCTCTAAGTACCAGCCCCTCCATCACCAGCTCAGCCCTCCAGCCCGTCCAGCCCTCTTTGAGCCATCCCCAATTGCAATCCATGTAAGTGTTGCCTACGTAAGAGCTAAGTGAGCAGCAGCTGGCCTAAGTTCTTTATCATTGCCCAAAATACGTTTCTACAAGTGCAATTGAATTTCTTTAGCTCTTTTGCATCCAGAATGATTTTGGTAGTGGTGACTTTAATTTGGTGATAAATTGCCCACTGAATTTTCTTTCAGCCAGAAACATGAGAGCAAGGTACACAAGGTACTTTGTGGTGGTTGAGCAAAGAAAGCGTATTTAGATTTGTTTCCCATTTTGTCTTTCAGAGAAAGTTAAAGATTGGGTTTTCAGTCTGGAGCTCTCTAAGTGAAATCCTGCCTCCCTGATAAGCCATTTTCTTCTTAATCTGAATATGATTAGAGGGCTGGAGCATCTCTTCCATGAGGAAAGGCTGAGAGAGTTGGGGTTGTACAACTGGATTAGAGAGGGCTCCTGGGAGACCTTATAGTGGCCTTCCAGTACCTGAAGGGGGCTTATAAGAATGATGGAGACTGACTTTTAGTAGGGACAATAGCAACAGGACAAGGAGCAGGGGTTTTAAATGATAAGAGTGTAGATTTGGACTTGATAAACAAAAGAAATATTTTACAGTGAAGGTGGTGAAACACTGGCACAGGTAGTCCAGAGTGGTGATAGAGGCCTCATTCCTGGAAACATTTAAGGTTAGGTTGGACAGGTCTCTGAGCAACCTGATCTAGATGCAAATGTCCCTGTCTGTGGAGGGGGAGTTGAAGCAGATGACGTTTAAAGGTGCCCTCCAACACAAAGCATTCTATGATTGTATGGGAAAGGGTATTTCCATGGATAGGAGTCTTTATCCTTCCACTGACTGCTGAGTGGAGGTGCTGGGAGACTGATGGCAGTGCATCTCAGGTCTTTGAGCAGGTTTCTATAAATACACCCGACTATAAGCAAGATAGTGGTGAGAAGAAAGGAATGCAATGTTTCTTGGAGTAAATAACACTTCACTTTGCCCGGTGACAGGAGCAAAAATCATAGGGTAGGCAGTTCCCAGCATTGTTCCCAGGTGCTTTTCCAAAAGTTTGCTTTAACTCTCTACAGAATTAATTATTTGGGGGTTTTTACTGTTGAAGAAGAAATGGTTGATATTTGGAATTGTGCATTTATAGCTCTGTCTCTTCAGAGGCTTCCTCAAAAAAGCGGTTCTTTTCACATTTCACATTGGATTTTTTTTTTCTAAATACGCATTTAAATTTCTTCCTCTATTTCTTTAGATTGTAAAATGCAAGATGTGAAAAGCAAACACAAAAAGCTCCAGTGCTTCTCTTTTCTTTCGGTCTTTCAGATTCCCATTTTTACTTCTGCTCAGTTAATTACTCATTTATAATTATTTCCCTCTTTATTTACGTGGGCATGTATTTTCCCTGGGAAGCCGCTGCCTGGTCCCTGGGAGTCAGTGTAACCTGACTCCAGCCCTGCTTGCTCTCTGTGAACCCTCTGGCGTCACGGAGCAGCTCTCAGCAATCAAGGGATGTAGGATCACTGGCTTGCTTGGCCCTGGGTGCTGGGTGCACTTAAGCATCTGGAAATGCTCTATCATCCCAAAAGAGCCTGGCCTCAGGTGGGTTGTGAGGCCAGAAACCCCCATGAGGGCATAGCAGGAGGGGTAGAAGAGCCTTGGGAGGGCGAGGAAGGGGAGAGCATCCCAAGCATTGCAGCCTCCATCCCTTCATCTCCCTCTGCCGCTGCTCTTCCGCGGAGGAAAACAAGCTGGCAGCAATGGCACTTTGTGCTTCAAAGGGCCCCTGACAAGCACGTCACTGCTATTTGTGTAATGGGCTGAAATTCTTGAGTGAGCAGTGATACACAAAGGAAAAGTCTCAGCGTAATTACTGATCCTTACAGCTTTTCATTCCTGAAAATTTGAGGGTAAGGAAATAGCTGTAAGGGTAAGCAGGAGGTAAGTGTCAGTTCATGGCACATTCCCTATTTAAACATTTTCAGCATGTCCCGGGGTTGCTGTCCCATAGGCAGGGCTTACCAAGGGTGTGATTCCTTTCTTCTTCATCTCTAAATCATCAAGCTTTCTCCTTGGACATCAACTAGAACCATCAGAGCTGATCAAAAAGAAGGGGGAAAAATTTTACACGGATCCTCCATCACAATTTCCTTTCTAATTTTTTGTTTTAATTTTCACATTTTAAAAATTAATTCTGAACACTTCTTTCTTGAGGTTGTGAGAAAATTTCCCTTTAGCCTCCCCCAATCAAGTAATAATAGAAAAAATATGTCCCCTTCTATATCCACATAAAATAAATTTATGCCTTTCCCACTTAAGAACTAGCTGCCACCGTGACATGCATTTTTTCATCTCATCTCCACTTTCTTGTGGGTTCTCTGTAGTGGTAGAAATGGAGTTCCAAGCATGTGTTTTTCTCAGAATCAGGCTGAGACTGACTCTCTGTCCACAGCTTTGGTCAAGTTGGTCAAAGAGTCGAGGTTGTCTGAGAAGCAAAGTGTCTCTTTAGTACCAGTAGCCAGAAGAAATTCTTCCCATTAATGCCAGCCAGGCTCCAGCAGCCCTCTTCTTCATGGCAGTTTCTTTCTCCAAAGAGATCAAAGCTTTCCATGCTGTCTGACTGGGACACCTTCCGTGACCCTGCACAGGCTGGGAAGCAGCACCTCAATTGATTTCAGCTCTTCCAGTTGACACAGTTTGCTGGATTTTGGAAAGCATTCTATGGAAAAGAGTTCAGCAGCAGCTGGTGTGCAGGCTCTGTGGGTTCTGCTCGCAGTGCCAGCGGTCACAGCGCCTCTGCCTTGGGTCACACGCCAGCATGAGGGATGGAAGCAGGATATGGTCCAAGATGGAGCCATGGGTACAGGTACAGCCTGGCTGAGCTCACAGGCCAGGGTTGCTCCACAGCAAAGCACAGACATCGCTTTTTCTCAGGTGCCCAGCATCTGAGCATGAGCAAGAGGACAAAGTCTCCAAGTCAAAGGGGCCAAGCTCTAGGGTGGGAAGAGCAGAGTCCATGTTCAATAACTTGCCTGCCTATCTCAATATTGTACCTGGCACCAGGGCACTGTAGTGATTGGAACCCCATAAATACCAATGACAGATAATAATTAGCACCCCATACATACCATCAACACATGACCTTGCCACTAGGAAGCAAGAACAAGCTTTTCATATCCAACTGGCTGAGCAAGCTTGAAGGTGAAAATAACAGGAAGATGTAAAAAAACACTGTTTGAAAACAAAGATCTTCCTTTGGAGTCAAACTCTTTAATGAAAACAAAGCCTAAACCAGCAGTCTTGTACTAGTAGCCTCTGGCCCCAAAATGCCCTAAGTCCGTTTATATCTGGCTGATAAAAGGGTAGTTGATTGATTCATTACAGCCAAAGGCTCAGCTCCTAGGAATGCATGATGCTTAATATTTTTTCTGGGATCTCTTTGATCTCTGCTGGAGGTTGAGGAGCAGGCTCCAAATTATAAAGTATTTTTGGAATTATATTGAGACCATTTTTCAGAAAAGTCACCTTCAAGTCTCCAAGCTTCTCTCTAGAGACAAAGGGATGGTGGAAAAATTCTAGCACGAGAGTTTTATCTGAGGAAAAGGAATATGACCAATCTTAAAGGAATGCTAATTCAATCACATTTGGACAAACACTTGAATGAGGACCTAGGACCTAAAGCTTTCTACACACTAAACCTAAAGCACAAGTTTCTGTGAGGGTAGATCAGCTAGAGGAAGACAGGCATCCTACACATGGCACATGGCAGAAAATCACCTTTCAATTCAGCGTGTTAAATTCCATAGGTCTATTTAGTTCAGGTTAACAAAACACAACAGGGGCATGGCATCTGCTCTCTACCATTCCCTCTCTACACAGAGCTCTTCCTGTCCCCCCTTGTACCTTAGGGTCCAGCGGGTCTTTCACTTTGTCCTGTCTGCCAGATCATGGTCACATTTACCAGGCTGCTGGAGAGCTCCTGCCATCAGAGTAGTGTCTGAGAGTCTGCTGGAGTCTGGGCTCTCCTCATCACAGATGGTGGTCAGCAGGACTGGAACCTGCAGTTCAGTATCTGAGAAGTGCTCTGGCAAAGCAAGTCATGGAACAAGGAAACTGCCTTCAGTGTAATTCTAATAACCTCCTCCACAATACTGTAGAAACGTAGAAGGCTCTATTTTCAGTGACTGCATTTACCCGAGCATTACAAAATATTAAATAGCATATTTAGCAAAACAAGAGCTTTCAGGTATTCTCTTTGGTAGGCAATTGTCAAGGGCAGAGCTGCATGTCAGGTTTGTATCTGCGCTGAAACCTCCACTGACTTAATTAGGGTAAAATGCATGAAGTGTAGTCATTATAATCTGCTTTGCAATGACACAAACATATAAAAGCCATGTTCATGTGACAGGAGTGTCCAGATTTTGCATACAGGACTTTGACAAGATCTGGGGGGGAGAAGAGGAAAGAAGAGAAGGGGAGATCGCAAGAATTGCTCAGCTGATATTTCTAAAACCCTTGGAAACAGCCGCTAAGTATTTCACTGCCTCCACCCTTCCCAGTAGTCTCATTATGGTAAGTAATGTTGTACTTATTTGAAAACTCAGGTTTTCATGAGGCTGGCTGTGCAGGGGAGCCAGCAGCACAAGTGGTGCTGAAGATCTCTGCTCCCAAATGCTGAACCCCAGCGCTCGTGCCCCTTCGGCTCCCAGGAGCATCTCTGTTTGCTTTCAGAAAGCAGCTTGAGCTTCTGCCTTAAAGTAAAAGCATATCATGACAGATACTCTAATCCCAATGTCTAAATATAATACAAGGGAAGACAATTTAAGAGAGCTCAGATACACTTTTTAAAGCAACTGTCAGGAAACTGACTCTGTGGCTTGCTGCTTTAGAATAAGATTAAGTGAATCAGTCTCACCATTTGAATGCGTGGGAAGTCAGAGACAGCAAAGTGACAACTAAGGACAGTTTATTTATAATTGGGCCCTCCTTCTATAGCTGTTTGTGCACAAGGCCTGTGCACTGAGTACAAAAGTACCTGCCCTTTATGTAAAATTACTCACAAGTGCTACGTGTATGTCAGGTAGATGGTTATGCTGGTTTGGCTGATTACAAAGTTCATGTAATTATTGAAATGTCTAGTGATGTTTGGGAAAAGAATACAGCTTATTATGCAGCAGCTTCAAAAGACTCTGACTCCACAGTCCTTCAGCCAGGAGTCTTTCACAACAAGGAAGAGCCTGAGCTGGGCATTGCTGCCAAGAGACATCTGGAGGGATGGCATGGGGACTGAGGCACCACCAGTGCAGCAGCTTTGCAGTCAAGGAGGGTCTGTGAGGGCTGGAGGGTGACACTGAGGCAGCATCAAGCAGGGGCCTTTGATACTTAAGCTCCAGATCCCCACTCCTTGGGCTAAGACACTTCTGACTTTAACCCAGAGGTTTCCAAAACAAGACTTTCCATCGAGAGTCAAGAGTGCTGTAGCTGCAGATGCAACCACGAGCTTGAGAAAAATTCAGTAGTTTATGGTACTGTCGGATTAATGAGCCCAAGTGGAGCAGCATCACAAAGAGAAATGGGTTTGTCAAAGGAAAAAAAGGTGACTTTCTCATCTCTACCTCCTCAGGATGTGGTCCTCACCTTTTAAATTGTCATTCTGAGTGAGTGAAAGGCAAAATCCACAAATCTGAGATAAAGCTGCTGAGAGAAGTACTGGGGAGTGGCTGAGTCCCTTGGAAAAAGTGCAGCATTGCTCTTTGCACAATGTCCAGGTGGAAAAGTCAATGGAATGAAGCTGACCTCAAGCTTTTATTCCTCCCCACTTTGGCAGGCTTTAGTCTATAGCATCAGCCTGCACCCCTAACTGGGAAATATTATTAAAATGACATTAAATATTAAGAGAGACAACACAGCATCTCTCGCAGTGAGGGAGCTCCTGACACAGCAATCTCTTCCTAATAAACTGCCTTGACAAACAATTTACTTATGTTCTTATTTCAATTAGATGAACTACTCTGCAGCAGTAAGGGTGAGTGTGGCTGGGTGTTGCTTTGAGAAGTAGTAAATATTTATTCCTCTCTTTCTAAGTGGAAGAGAGTGGGCAGCAGGGTCGCAAGACAAGACCTCATGATCACAATTTTTAAAGCTGTGATAGTCACAGGCTGTGAGTAATCAGAAAGGCACAATGCTTTTATGTCAAATTTTCACCAATAGCTTAGCTATTGGTACATCATTAACAGTGATGGACATAATGGCCAGGTTTGGCTCTCATAGAGGTCTAGGCTGGAAAAAGGGATAATATCCACTGCATAGCCAAATAAGTGTAAATACTAGAAGAGTTTTCCACCTCTGGCCAGAAGGCTCCTGCCAAGCCCAGGGCTGTGTTGTGGCCGGCACTGCGTGTACCAAATGTACTCCTTGGCCCACAGTACCTAAACACACAGAGTCCCCAGACAGATCCGTGGTCAAGTCATGGGCTCAGATCTCCAGGCTCCCAGCTGAGCAAGGGAGTGGTGGAAAGACAGGAGAAGGACTTCTGGAAGGTACTCAGAAATTTAAAGCAAAGAAAATCTCCATCTCTGCTTTCTTGGAAACTTCGTCTGCAATTTCAAATATTTTCTGTTGACAGCACGAAAGATGTGGAAGTAAACACGTGTGCTTGTCTTTGAAACACTGCTGGTGTGATGGCCATTTTGGGAAGGGGAATAAAAATGTTTAACTTTGGAAAAGCAGTTGCTTTCCAGAAAATCCTTGAGGCTCTACACAGCCCACAGGTTGGAAGCCATGAGGTTTCTGTCAGCACATCCGTACTTATCCCTGAAGTATAGCATAGAAGATCAGCTCTGGCAAAGTGCCACAGAAAGTTTTATTACTTTAAAGTCGCTGCATTTGTTTTATAAGGCCTGAACAAAATTTTACCTCAGTCTGTATACATTTTTTCCCCATATAATAAAATGCCTGTGTTTGAAAAGACTGTTTCAGAGGCTGAAGAGTAGAGGGAAATCCCTTCCCTTGTTGCTGAAGGCATATCTGAGATGAAACATAGCTACTCTTCACTGGAAAGGCCACACAATGGGATTTTTAAGGTGGAGAGTGAAATGGAATAAATAAAGTTGAGCAGTGAGGGTAGGGTACATGAGTGGGCCAGGCAGGCATTGTCCAGTAGGAATTTGGCTTGTATATCATAATGTTAATAACTCCATAGAGTCTGTAATGATAGGGAACCTCACCTAATGCTTCATCAAAAACTCAACACACTTTGCAGAACTGGGCATCCCCCATACAATCCTCTACAGCACTTTTTACAGTGAATCACAGACTTGTACAAAACTTTTTCTTTTCATACCTGTTGTCCTTTTAATCTGAAATAAGTCCCTTCTTTTCCCTTTAACTGGTGTTCAGGAATTGATTGAAAATGGGAATTAGATATAAAATTTCAGATCCAGAAGCAGAGAATTCAGAGTGCAAGATGATTCCTCATGTGTGCATCCACATCCCTACAGAAATGATTTGAAGTCTGGAGAATGTGATTTAAGAGGATGAGCCAAAATGAGTGGTTGTATTTAGAGCTGCATATGTGTCCAGGGGCATCACAGCATCACCAGTTCCAGTAGAGCCACACAGGCTGGTAGGAGCTCAGGCTCTGCCCATGGGGCCCTGCTGATGCCACTGGCCACTAAAAAGGTTGAGTTAATGCTGGCAGAGACTGTCCCTCCCTTGGAAATGGCACTTTCAGTAAGACAGAGAGCGTGAGTCAAAGTTTAGGGAATACACTGATGGTTTCACCAAAGAAGAATAAGGAATTGCAAATTGAAAACAGGTAAAGTTTAGAAAGAGACAATTTGAAAAAATTCCTGTTTAAAAATTTGAAAAAAATATATTGGGAGGAAAAGAAGTATGGAAATAACTTTGTTTACAGCAGGATATGAGGACTACATTTAATTCTTTGTTGTGTAGAATGGGAATTTTTTCCTTGCTCTAAGTGTACCTTTTAATGCAGCTTTACTGGTGGAATAATTAACAAAGCCTGCATCACAAATGTGGTGCTCTCAGGAGCTAGGTACTGATGTATCCTTTCCCACTGCAGCAGAGGTAGGAGGGTTTCCAGTGAGCTCTGGGTAGCAGGAGTCTCTCAAGAATTTCTCAGCACAGCAAATGCACCAGTAGGTGCTACTGGAGATTTTCACTAGAAGGATTTTCTTCAGTGAGTTTTTGTCCCTTCCAGCCAAGGACAAACCTCTGACACTAGCCCACATTATTGTTTGAAGGCAGATCGAAATCTCGTGATTCTGACATCGTTTTATTTTTAATTTCCACACTGCAAATGTCAGGGGAAAAAATACCCTAAAAATTATACTTCAGAAAAGACTATAATTACTTCCAATTAAATCATGGCCCTGGTTGTTTGAAAGACAACCACAGCTAGAATTTCATTATCTGATAAGCACTTTTCTTTAAAATCTATTTCAAAGTTTCTTGTATTAATAATAAGAAGAAAGGGATCCAAGATCCTGCAACAATACCTGAGCCAACTGCAAAAGCTTGACGATGGGAAATTGTGTTTTACCCCTCAAACGGAGAGGCCACATGATTTTTAGGGCATTTATTTCAGCGATACTCCTGATGGGGAAGCAAGCTCAGGAATGTGATCAGATGTGGTGTTAGGCTTGGGTGAGGTGACCCAGATCTCTGCCTTCCCCAGGGCACTGATCAGGCTGTGCACTTGCACTGCACCTTTCCTCCATCCACGGTACCTAAAGTGTTTTACATCATCTGTCCTGTTTCTCATCGCCACACTCCTGTCTCTATCAGGGTACATCTCTTGAAGCCACTGGGGCTTTATCAGCATCATCTGGTTTCATAGTGGGAATTAAGTCTCATCCCTCTGTATGCCTATGCTGTAGATCCATTAGTTACCCCCTGAAAGGGGCATTTACATCACATGAGCTGCATTGAGGAAGACACTGATGTTCAGACTGAGTGAAAATATCTGAGTTCTTATAAAGCCTCACTTGCTGGTGCATGGGATAATTGTGCTGTAGGTTTTTGTGGTCTTATTTTGAACTTCAGCTGTGACAGAGCCATCAGTCCCCAACCCCACTCAAGTATGCAGCATATTTTCCATATGTTTTCAAAGATAAGGGCCTTCCCTCAGAACCTTACAAAATAAGCAGTCATAGTCCCAGCCTAGTACACTGGCTGGTTTCTGATGTGCTTGGAAGTCCATCTGGATCATTTGCTGTGTGGAAGAGGGATTCATGGGCTTGAGGGAAGGAGCAGGGGGGCATCCACAAAACACCTGCCTGCAAAAAGGCTTGTGTATGGAGGGATAGGTGACACTGAAGGCCTCAGTCACTAGCAGCAACCCAAAATCCCTGTCACAAGGGACAGGATTTTCTCGAGGTGATGCCAAGAGGCAGCCTATAGCAAGTGTTTGCTAATGATGATCCTTGTGGGTCCCTTCCAACTCAGAATATTCTGTGATTAGCAGAGATGTATGTAATGGACATACCATAGCAGGCTGCATGGGCATCCACAACTTGCACGCAGAGCAGACATTCCTGCTATCCACAGAAAAATCCTTCCCCAAATATTCCACATCACAGTGGCTACTCTCTGAGCTAGTCTTACTAGGTGGAAAGAAATTAAGAATTGCAATTGACTCACCAGTAAAAATATGCGAGTGTACCCAGCAAATAATGTAGATCCCCTCAGCATTTACCTAATAATTTTGCTTTTAATTAAACTGTCCATTCCCTCACTGAGTTACATTTTAAAAGAAAACAACTGTGTGTATTTCACTGGGAAACCTTCCCCTGGTGTTTAAAAAATATTTTGCTTTGCTTAATGTGAAAGATTTGGGGCCTGATCCTTGTTAACAACTTGCTGCATTCCAGCTCCACTGTGAAGGCAAACAGGTATGAAAGACTGTCATTGAAGGGGACATGCTCACTCTGTGTTCTTACAGCCTTTCTCTTCTGCTTTTTTGGGAGGATTTTTTGATTTGTTATGTTGTTGGTGGTGGTGTTGTTTTTAACGTACCATACAGTCTTCTATTAGTGCAGTTTTAGGCTCAATCTCTCCAAAGAAATAAATGCAGTGGATGGACAGTGAACCAAGAAAGCTAGGATCCACAGACACCCCCAGCTTTGGGAGAAAGAGGAAAAAATTGCATCTCAGCAGCAGGCACCTCTGGCAATGCCCCTGGCCTGCTCTTGGCACAGCCAGGGTTTGATGGAGGCACCAAAGAAGAGGAGGTGATACCACCGTAATGTTTCTGGCTCCGAGAGACCAAAGGGCATCTTGTGTGCACTCACACAACCCCCCTAAAATGGGAATGATGACCAAAAACTATGTTTTAAAACTCATCTGCCTTTCTTCTTGAACTTGACTTTCAAAATCTGCAATAATTTCTAAGGGAAAAGAAAAAGAAGCCAAACTCTCACCAATTCCAGCAAGAAACAGTAACCCCTGCTGCTCCCACTGCAAGGCTCAGTGTATAGTATAAGTATAGGCTCAGGTTGTTACCAGCAGGCTCCTGAGACACACCAGTGAAACACCATGTGCCTTTCTGGAGGAGTTACATGCCAAGACCGCCAGGATTTGAATACCTGGAGCAGAAATGGAGCTCCTTTGAGTGCCAGCCCAGTGCTGTAAGAAGGCCACCCCTCCTTCCCCTGGCTTAGTGCCTGCCACCACCCAGCAGCCACGTTGGGCATAGCTGGGCTTGCTGCTGCCGTGGTGGCACACCATACTCCATGACACAGCTGAGCATGCCATGTACCTGCACCCAGACCAGGGCTGTGTTCATGGGAGACACAAATACGCAAATGGAGAAATAAAAAAAACTGAAGATGAGGCATTAAAAGGTGCTTCTCCAGTGCTGATTTGCCATCCTCCCACAAAGTGAAGGGGACAAAGAGAAGAGGTAGTTTGTTGAGGTGGGAAAGTCTCTCAGGATTCAAAATTTTAGTGACACCCCCTTCAGTCTCAGGCAGAAGAGAGTGGACCATGATCTCTCCAGCAGAATGGCCTTTCCTCAGGGCTGTTGCAGCTGCACTGGTTCCTGGCAGGTATCTCCACACCACAGGTATGTTCACATCACAGGTATCTTCACACCACAGCTCTGGCTTTGGCTCAGGGACCCAGATGACAAAGGGTGTAATAGCCATGCATGGATTATCAGTTTTGGGGAGAATGGAAAGAAGATTGTAGGCTCGGAGCTGGGCCATCTCCAGAGTGCATCCCCATCTGTTCACTACAGTGGGGAAGTAGAGCAAGGGGTTGTACCCCCCTTAGCTCCAATCACGTGCCCTAAGTCCTCTCTGAAAGAGATGCTCAGGGGGAGGCCCCTGTGTGAGCTGGGGAGGAGGGCTGTGCCTGGTTGGGAAAATTCCTGCTCCCTCTACATGACTGCAAAACACCAGTATTGCCTATGCACCATGTTGTCACAGCCAGTCTGGGGCGGAGGTCAGGACCTGTTGGGGCTGGTTTTTATTTACCAAATATGGCCTCATTTGGCAACAACATTTAAAAACCTGTAAGATCAGAACAGTCTTTGTTGGTGAAAACATGCCCAATTATTTCTCTATCTTGGGACAAATTGTAAGTGGATGAGAGTCTGTAATGTCCTTGGCGTTATTGAACCTGAGAAGCATTCAGGAATTGTCCTGGACCAGCCAAGCAGTCCATCACGTTCAGCACCTTTTCCCTAAGACAAGCAGACACATAACACATAACCTGTGCTTTGAAGCCAACAGCTTTAGCATTTGCCTAAGTATGTCACGCACAGGTTTGGATGTTCCTGTGTCCCCCTTCATGCTCCACCCGCCAGCCACAGGGCCAGGGGGCACCACTTCCATGCCCAGGCCACACATGGTGAGTCCTCCAGATGCCTCTGATGACTCCTCCCTCCTTTTCTTCTGGCAAGGAGTGATTTTGGTTTATATTTTAAGGTCCTGTGTCATGCCAGCTTTGATGGACGTGGAGTTAACACAGACTCCACAGGCTATGGGATAGCCCAGGGTGAAAGAAAGGGATAAGAAACTACCAGTGCAGTCTCACACAGCAGAGACTGGTACATCTGCCCCCATTCTGCAGCTGAAAAGAGTGAGGGTGATGTGACTGACCTGGGGCCACGCTGCAGCAGAATGCAATGCCAAGAAGTGAAGCTGGTTCCTGTAGCAGCCCACTCCTCTACCTTTGTCCTCTGGTCTTCTCCAACACTTCTGCAGCTCTTCTCCACATCTCCTCTTGCATCTCCCCCTGCAGGGAGGCAGGCTGGGATCAGAAGCATCAGTAGCCTTGGAAAGCAGATAAGATTCTCCATCATAAAGAAGAGAGCAGTGCAGAATTACAGAGACCAGAAATATGTTTTTAGTAAAATACGAGGCTTTCGACTCATGCCTAGAGCTGAACCCTGAGGGTCGCCATAGCTAAATAAAAGAGAGAGAAGACACAAGTTCAAATACTGTGCCTGCATGCTTGCCCTCCACTTCTGGCCTGGACTTCCCCAGTGGTCCAGCTGGAGGCAGGTCCTTTTCTTTACAAGATTTAGTGATGGTTGATCTCGGGATCACTATCAAAATGAAATAGGGATGAGACAGGAGCAGGTTTTGCTCCCTCTGCTGTACATATTCCTCCAGTGCCATCCCAGCCCACTTTTGAGCCCTCCATCACCTCCACCAGCCCGGCGAGGCACTCCCCGACACATTTAAAATGTATCCTCAGCTTCTTGTTGCAAACAGAATGCTAATGGGGCGTGAGACATCTTTCGTGTAGTTTCAGGCATTTTTCAGGGGAGGGAGAAAAAGAATGCAAAACACTGAAGATACCTTGCAAACAAGATGGCCCACAGGAGCCTGGGGATCACATCCTCCGCAGCGCAGCCATGGCCACGCTGCTCCATCGGCTGGTCAGCATGCGTTGTCCCCCAGCCTGCTTTTATCTGCCAGGGTAGGCACCCGCAGCACCCCGAGACGAGGGCCAGGCTGGCTGGAGCGCTTGGCTCGCACTGAAATCCCCAAGTTAAAGTTACCTCTTGCCTCGTCCTCGAGACATCAGTGGGAGTAGCCGGGTGTTGAGCCCTGCTGTGACCAAGTGCTGCGGTGGGAGAGGTCTGGGTTGCACCAGCAGCAGCGAGAGGCAGCGTTTTGGGGGATCAGCAGTAACAGCAGGCACAAAGGGAGTTATGTCTTCACCGGTCCAGTCCCAGACTGCTCATCTATAAGGAGCTCCAGGCAAGCAGATCCAGACGGCTGTTAATGCAGGATCACAGCCCGAGGTTTTGTTTCCACCTTTGCCAGAGGCTTTGCATGAGTCTCAGCTTCCTTTGCCTGCGTAATGGGTACCTGGTGACTGACCTTCCTTTGTAAAGCTCCTGTCAGGCAAAGGGGGTTCCTGTGGCTTCACCTACAGCTTTCCTCTATGCACCGACAAAAATGATGCTCATCGGGTTGGTGCTCCTACAGCAAGAGCTCAACCGGAGAGACGGATGATTTAAAATTAAAAAAAAACGGTAGGGTC
>VZTT01026306.1:0-16928 GCA_013400855.1 Buphagus erythrorhynchus | reverse complement strand
CGCCCGGCGGGTCCGTGGTAGCCGGGGCGGAGGGGCCGCGGGGCCTGCGGTCAGCCCGGCCGCGCTCCCTTTCCCGGCGCGCCGCAGTGGGCGAGCGCCGGCACGGCCGCCTCCCCGGAGCCGGGCAGGGCAGCGGAGGGGAGGAAAGAGGAGAGAAGAGGCCTCGGCCACTGCCGGGGCGAGCGGGGCGCCGGCTTCTTCCTGGGGAGGGGGCGGCGGTGCTGCACCGGAGCGTGCGATGGAAGTTTAGCGGTTCTTTAGAGCATCCCAACTTCAGCGGCGCCCCTGCTTCTGCCTGACTGGAAAAAGAGAGCAGATGGGGAAAAATACCCTGAAAGTGACCCGTAGAAACAAGTTCCCCGCAGCAGATACGGAGGGGTCTGTGGCCAGGCTCTGCAGCATGCCTTAAGCCTCAAAATAGGTGAATATCCTAAATGGCAGGAGCCGGAGATAGCGTAAAGGCTGATAGAAATTGTTTTATCTCTGTTGTGTTGCGGTATGCTTGCGGGTTAAATTGCTGCTGAATGGATTCGAGGGAGGTGGAGGAGGGGTTAATGATTGTTTTTCGCCTCCTAGTTGCCATGAGAGGTCCTTAGAATTCCCTGCAATATCGCAGTGCATAGATAAAAACTTATTTATCGCAGGGGATGCAATTTACTCCTTGGAGGGAGGCAAGGACTGCCGTCCTCCCCTGCGAGCCTCACGTTATGGCAATAAGGAGTTCGGTCTGTAGCCCTCCTCTGGAGCATCAGGTACAGTCAGGCCATTGAGGAGAGCACAGGAACCGAGGGCTCGGATCAGCAGTGCGACGGGCAGGCACAGCTCTGCTCCTGCCCTTGGCCGAGCAGTCTCGGGTGGCACACATGCACGCCCACCGCCACCACCGCAAGGCAGGCGAGGGGAGGTGAAACCGTATCCCCGCCGTACCGATTTCAGAACATAGGCTCTTTGAGAGAAAAAGCACCCTGGGAGGAAATGTGACACCTCAAAGGCCTTATGAAGTGGTTCCAGTAGAAATTTAAGTGAGTGATAACATAGAGCACACGCAGAAAGTCACCCAGCATTCTTGACGTGCAGATGAGGGTGGTGTGTGCTTGTGCAGAGGAGCTGGCTTAAATACCAGTTCTGGGGAAGCAGAATGGTGCCTCACCTGATATTAATAGGCGAGGCATGATAAATAAGTGAATATCTGGTGTGACATCCTCTCCCACACACACTGCGCCAGGAGAATTTTCCCATTTGTTTTAAAGAATTTGGAGGTTTTGCTCCTGTCTTCTCCTCTCCTGGGTTTTTCCCCATCCTTTCTTTTCTTTTTTTTTTTTTTTCTGGGTGGTGGAGAGCTTACCAGTGAAATGAAGGACATAAAAATAAAACAAGTGAAACAAAACAGAAGTAACACTGCTGCGCAATGTTTGACCTGGTTTTTAGTTTCGTTTGTGAGCTGTACAAGGAAATGAGTTTCAAAGCAGACCTCATCAGGTGTAATCCTACATGGCCTCTTCTCCAGAGCTGGGGCAAACTAGTGGCTGCCATGCTTCTGAGCACCAGAGATGTGGCTTCATCAGGAGTGGCTGTGCTGGCTTCGAAGGAGGTGAAGGGCTTGAGCCAGGCAAGAATCTGGTTCTCTGGGCCCTCCTCTAGGCAGTGTTACCCTCACCTGTGCACTCACCTTGTGACATTTCCTACTGTGCAGAGAACAGAGCCAGGCTCTGTGGTCTAGGGGAGACCCAAATTTAAGAGGCGTCTGCCAGACATCACAGGCTGTGGGTGGCTTTTTGCTTAGGATGGGTGTCTCCAGCAATTTCCTTGGCGTCTCGTACCTGGCATCCTTCACAATTGTGTGAAGAGAGGTATTTATGTGTATTAACCTTTATTTTCTAAACAGTGATTACCTCTGTTATGGTTTTGTTCCTCTTCGCTTTGCTTCTTACTTATTCTTGACAACTTTGTTGCAATTCAGGGTGTATTTTTAGCAGTCACATCGTAGTTTTCTGTGTGGGTGGTTCATGGAATTAATCTGGGTAATATTTGTAAATTGCACCTCGCCACCGGTGCGGCTGCTTGAGCTGAGCGCAGGCAGGGACCTGCCTGCACGCTATCCTTGTCGCACGTGGGGCTAGGAAAGCCGGAAAATCTGACCCTGTACTCGTTGTGGATCAGATCCCATTTAATGCTAGAAACAGGCCAGCCCTGCTGGGTCCTCAAATCTCAGCAAAGCACACAAAACTTGCTCATCAGGGAGGTGGCCCCAGCGAGGCGGAGTAAAGGTCTTTACCCCAAAGTTCATGCAGGGAGATGATAACTCAGAGATGCTTCCTGTTTATGAAATAATAACCAGAACTTAAGCTATGTCAGTGCTGGGACCAAAAGCCTAAGTTTTTATTTGCTCGGGATATGGCTATAACCAGGATAACAGGAAACCCCCTCCAGTTAAAATTATTGTTCTTATCATGCTGCTGTGTCTAGTGATTAAAAAGTTTGCTATGTAATGGGTGAAAAATGCTGTTTTATTTTCAGAAGGGGAAAGAGCATTGCTAGGACTAGGGGCTGGGATGAGCAGACAAAGAGGCAAGCTCAGTTACTCACTGCACTCGTCAGTCCTTGGGCTGTGTGCAGTGCATTCCTCTTCGTGGCTCTGACAGGTGGGGAAGACCCAGTTGGCTTCAGCTGGACACCTCAGCTGGCCTGGAAAGTGAAATAATTTTCATTTTTTCATCGCTAGATTTCCCCATTTGCTCAGTGGTTTTTACTTACTGCCCAGTTTCACATGGTGCTTTGAGACCACTGGATTTGGTTTCATCCAAAGTGGATAAGAGTTGCCTGTGCTCCTTGTTCAGTGTAGGTTCTTCTACTGATGGGGAACAGCATAGAGACCTCCTTGATACCTGTGAGGCTTTTGAACTTAGCTCAGCCCTGGAAAATTAGACTGTGTATTTGGAGATAGATAATGGACTTGGGTGGCTAAATGAATAAGGCCTGATTTTGGCCATATCACAGCAGTGGTGCATAAAAGTATGTGAATATTTGGTCAGGAGGACAGGATTGGTGACCTGGGCCTGGAATAAATCCCTGTCCTGATTGTGGGCCTCACCTAGTGGGTCCCAGGTGATGGTGTTAGAGCTGGCCTGCCAGATGGTGAGGTCAAGGGAAGTGCAGTCACCTTTTGCTCAGACCAGGCTAAGACACCGGTATGAAGCAGATGAGACAGCTTCTTCTAGCTGCAGGACTCAAGGCAACTGTGATAGTGCTGCCCATGGGCAGGACCCCTGAGAAGAGTTTGCAAAGGCATTCAGTGGTAGGCTTACAGCTATTATGGTGTCCCCATCCCTGTGTCCGTAGTGAACGGGTAGGCTAAGACTGCTTTGTTGGGGTTTTTTTTAAGGTTCCACACTTCTCCTCTCTGATCCCAATTTAAGAAGATATTTTCAGGTCTGTGCCTAAATTTAAGCTCACAGACAGTGCTGCTGACTTCATTAGGATTGTTTATGTCTTTAAAACTGGCCACATGCTGAAGTACCTTTCTGACTCATGGCCTCTATAGCTTAATCACTCCATTTATAAAATGAGGTTGTTTCCTCACCCTTACTAGGAAATCTCTGCCCTCTGAATGTGAAATATTATTTATAGGTCTTTCTCTTACTTTTGAAAGGTCGGTAACAAGAAGTGAGAATTAAACATTATTTAGAGAAAAGTTGTTTCTTGAGCTGTTTACATACCCTAATGTGGACCAAGGTAATTAACTGGAAGCCTTCCCTTTTGAAACTATTTCCCCTAACAGTACAGAATTCACCTTATCTTTTGAAAATAAATGCAGATGATAATTTCACTCCAGACAGGGCATTTAGCAATTTGTTTGTCATGCAGGAAGAGTAGAGGCATGTTACTGCTACCCCTCATTTACAGCATGGAGCGCCCCTGAATACTCCCTCATTTGGCCACATCAGCAACCTGAGGTCCATCCTCAGGAAAGCACAAGTGCCTCTATTTCATGACCACTCCTGAATTCAGGTAGCCTTCAGACCTGGGTAATTTTGATGGCAAAAATGCTCCTACTAAAACTTGCCCACGCATGTGAGTGGAGGAGCAGCTGCTGTCTCTGTAGGCCAGCAAAGGTATGCCACATCTCAAAATACCTGGGAAAATCCAGAGTCAGGACTAAACTAAAAAGCTGTCTGTGACATTAGGATTTGTTTATTGAATGGAAGTAAGAATAAGCTGTAATAGTGTGTATTTATACCATGCTGCGTATGTTCAAGGTGCTATATAAGGAGTGGCTGTCTGATCAGGCCACTGACAGAATCATCAAGGAACAACCTTTTGCTTACTCACAGGACATGTGCAGAATAGCCAGAGGAAGGGAAGCATCTTCGAGAAGTGAACCCCTTGAGCTGCTTCTGAGCTAGATTCTCATACAGATCAGCAGCAGTGTCACTGAAACCCAGGGAGCTACACAAGGGGAAGCATGGTCTCCATGTGATGAACATTAGCCCATCTGTGTTGTGTTCTGGAAGGAGAGGGAGTTTTATGCTGGGTGAAGGATGCCATAGTTTGCTCACTTGATTTTCTTCAGCATCACCACTGAATGGGACATATGTTTGGAGAAGCTGAAACTCACCCTGTTTACACATTGTTCTCTCTCCTGCTCACCTTCCAGGGCCTGTGCTGACATCTGTCTCTGGAAGGACAAAATAAGTAGTCACATACAGCTCCTTCCCTGAAAAGCGGCAAAGGTCATCCCACAAGGCATTGGTATTTGCTAGAGATACTTGGGAAACTACGAAGGGCAGCTGCCTTCTCTGTTCTTTATAGATTTTAATCCATAAAGGTGCTAGCAAGACCTGGAACAATGGTGTTACCTGGCAGAACCCTGCAGACTTACATCTCCTTTGGTCCTGAAGGCTGACAGGTTAGGCTCTGGGCTATGTTGAAATGCCAAAGAAACTTACCTCTCACCAAAATAATTTAAAGCATAGGAAGTGGGCAAAGGAAAGATTTTTAAAAGTGGTTTAAAGCAGAATATCAAATGCCTGTCCAGCATGTTCTTTAACAGACTATTCCCCATGTAGGGACAGTCCACAGCATGTCCAGGCTGTCATCTTTGCCCTTTGCTTTGTCACTGAAAGCATTTTACCCCCTATGTAACTCCTCTCTGCTTTGCTTGCTCTGATTAATTGTCCTTTTAACTGTGGATGTAGGAAAACTATTCCTTTGTCTTTGTTATGTCTTTCCTTTGTGTTCCTTAGGTTAAATCATATCTCAAACACATTCTTCAGCTCTTTTTCTTGTATCTTTTCCCTTCAGCTCTGACCATTCTCCTGGTTTTCTGTGCTCCCTTCAGCTCATCTTCAGCTTCCCTCCCATCTCTCTTGAATGGCACTGCTAGAGCACAGTGCTCTATTTGGGTCCTGTGCTGGCCAAGGAGAGCAGAAGTGTTCCTTCATGTCTGTTACAGTCAGTGCTCCTTTTTGGTTTAATTTCTGCACTGTAACATTGTTCATCTCTGTGCAGCTTGTGCTGTGGCTCACGGATCCTGTCCAAGAAATCTGATGCCTCATGAGCCATTTTCTATCCTGTATGTGTGGAGGTAGACTTTCCTACCTAAGTGTATGATTTTTCTATCTGTCCCATTTCAATGTCATCCTGTACCCTTTGATTTGTTGTGATTGTTTTGAATTCTTATCTAATTCCCCCAGTTTTGCAATCCTGCTTGGTGTCAGTTGCCAATTTAAAAAGCACAATCTCTGTTTTTTCACCAAGAAAAGTTTTGTTGTCGATCCTGCACTCCCAAATATAAAGTACAGAAGAGAAGAAATGGTTTAATAAAAACCAGAAAGAGAACCTTGCCCACAAAATATAAAAGAAACTGGAAAACACACACACAACACTTGGCATTGTTTTCATACCTATTCTTTTACTCTCCATTGGTGCTTTTGAGGTGTTCCTAATAACAGTTGTATTTGCTATGCCAAGCAAAAGCAGAACCTTACTGTACTAGGCATGACATTGACATGAAGGGATAGATAGTTACCACCCCAAAGGATTTGCTTTTCATATAGATGCAGACACAGGAGGGTGCATCATGCAAATTGTCGGGACACTTTCAGGAAAGGAAATCACAATGTGTGGGTTTTCTATAACATTTCTGACAGAGGTTACTCTGGGAAAGGAAAGGGTGGGCTGAAGATTGAGGAGGAGTAAGTCAGTAGGTCAGGAACGAGAGAGAAGAGGATGAGAGAGACAGGTGGGGAACAAAGCTGAGGGCAAGTGACTGTAATAGAAGAGAGGAACATGATCCCTGAGAACTTCAGGGGCTGAGGCTGTCACAGCCAAGGCCGGCAGAAACAGAAAATTGAGTGAAATGCTGAAGATCCCATCTTGGACTGTTTCTGTAGTTGCCCTTACTGACTTCAGTCTCTCCCAGGTTTTTTTTTCCCCTGCAGTTGTCTCTAACATCTTTGGAAGGGAAGGTGAGTGAGGACAGGAGACACTACTTATATCCTAAGGCTCACAGGCAGAACAGAGAGTCTATCTGGAGATTCCCATCTAGAGATGACACCAGAGGCAAAACTGATGCTGTAGCATTAGCTTAAAATCTCTGATCCCACTCACCACGCTCAGGAAACTGATGGGACAGAGATTATCTGAAACACCAGCACTTTTCATTGATCTGAGATCCTTGTGGTTTCCTCCTTCTCTGCCATTGCTCTTCCCATGACAACGGTGTCTATGCAGGACAAATTTGATGTGCCATCCTCCTTCCTCATCCCCTTCAGGCAAATTCATGTTTAATTTTCCCTCAGCCTTCACAAGATGTCTTTAAGGACATATGTGACTGCCCCACCCTCTCTGTCATCATGTCTGCTCTACTCTCATCATCAGTCAGGGTGGCCAAAAAAGGTATGACCATGGAGACCCCATCAGCAGCACCTTAGCTTATGGGTGAGAACTACATGTGCATCTTTCTGCACAGATATGCATGGCCCAGAGGCTGGGCACATCTCAAGCATGTGAGGCTCAGCATACTGTTCTCTCTAGTAGCATGTCAGGTATGTCAGTATGTTTGGCAGTGAGTCTGTAAGGTTATGGTCTTTCTCTGGGTGAAGAGAGCAAGAAGAGCTCTTTTTTTGCTTATAGTTTGGGGTCAGGGTGTTTATTTGCTACTGGATGTGATCCAGTGGATTCAGTATGTCTTTGCACAGAGAGGAAGCAGCAGAGAGGAAACAGTCTAGGAGGTTCCTGGGGTGTGTGGAAGATAACTTCCTGACACAGCTGGTGAGTGAGCCAGCAAAGGAAGGCTCCTTGCTGGGCCTGTGTTATGTGAACAGAGAAGGACTTGTGGGTGATGTGGTGTTTGGAGGCCGTTTTGGGTACGGTGATTGGTTTTCAATTCTTAAGAAGTAAGGAGGGGGCTCAGCAGAAGGGCTACCTTCGACTTCTGAGCAGGGCAGTCTCTGGCCTGTTTAGGAGATAGATTGATAGAGTCCCTTGGGACAGTCCTGAGGGACAAAGGAGTCCGTGAAGGCTGGATGTTCTCCAGGAAACAAATCTTAAAGGCACAGGCGCACTACAAGAAAGACATTGACGTGCTGGTGCATGTGCAAAGAAGGACAACAAAGTTGCAGTGCTGAAGGATCTTGTGCACAAGACTTGGAGGAGCAGCTGAGGGAGATGGGTTTGTTTAGCATGCAGAAAAGGAGGCTCAGGGGAGACCTTATCTTTCTCTGCAACCACCTGAAAAGAGGTTGTAATGAGGTGGGGAGCAGCCTCTTTCCACAGGTAACAAGTGGCAGGACAAGAGGAAATGGCCTCAAGTTGTACCAAGGAAAGTATAGATTGGATGTTATGAAAAATTTCCTTATGGAAAGGGTTTGTCAAGCACTGGAACAGGCTGCCCAGGGAAGTGGTGGAGTCCCCATCTCTGGAGGTATTTAAAAGATGTATAAATGTGGTGCTAGGGGACACGGTTAGTTGTGCACTTGGCAGTGTTTGGTAAACAGTTGGTCTCATTGATCTTAGAGGTCATTTTCAACCTAAGGGATTTTATGGTTCTGGGGGTTTTTTTGCTTGAAGACTTGAGGGTTTTTTCTAGTTACAGGCTGTAGAGACATACACAGGATGGAGGATAGCCAGCAAGCTCCCTAACTATTAGCTGCATTATTGGTGTGCTACACTTTGGGGGGGAATGTTACAGCAGATGATGGAGTGCCTTGGTGGATACTTGGACTCTGTCTAGCAGCAATACTCAGAGAATATCCAGTCCCAGAAAACTTGCAGAACATTTCAAAGAAAGTTTGTTTTTTTCAGGAAGGTCCTTTAGCTTGCCCAGAATTTTAACTTGTAGGCAAAAATTGTAAGCATTCTTTATTTTTAAAGTGTGGTTTATATTCTGCTCTTGTCTGCAACAACTCCAGCACCATCGATGTATTTATCTTTTCCTTGTTAACACTTGCCATTCCTGGAACATGTCCTGCTCACCAGCTGTTTGTAGGTGGTGTTTTTTTTCCCTCTCCCATCATCTTGTACCTTTCCTTCCTGTCCAAGGCATCCATAAACCTCTTGTAGTGACATCATAGCTGTTTCCATAGCAACAGATTATGATACTAGAACAGAGGATAATATCAAACAGGAGGAGGAAGAGATAAATTATGGTGTTTGTGTGCCTGTGTCTGAGGGCTTGATTATATTCCTACGTCTCTTCCAAGGATGTTGTCTGCCTAGCTTCTTCTCTGTTTATCTTACATGCCTTTTAAAGGTTAGGAAAATGTGAAGGAAAAAAAGATCTGGAGGTCAGAACAATACAGACGCATATTTTTGATGGTCTCTGTGTAAACCTAGTAGGCTGATATTTATTTTTTGACCTCTGGTAGCTCTCCCGTGTCTCCTGAGAGTAGTCTGGAGAAAACTTAGATGCACAACAATCCCCTGGTATGGCTTCACTTTTACTTTAATTACCAATTATTCATAGCCACTAGCAGCTGGGATCTAAAGTCAAGGATCTCTGTGCTGCAGATTTTCCAAAAGATGGATTACTGTGGCATGGCATTGCCCCAGAGAACACACAACCTGTATTTGAGAAGGGATGTGGCAGGCGCTCAAATCAGCCGGAGGTGGCATGGGGAGAAGAGGGACAAGTACCCAGAAAGATATTAGGGGGATTGTGATCTCTAGACTGCTTCAGCCTGCCCAGAGAGTGATCTGAGCCTCATCCCAGGGTTAGCTTTTCACAGTGGTGTTTGTGGAAGAGCTGTGCCAGGAGTGGGTTGATGGTTTTTGACCATCTGCGTGGTTCTTCCATGGCTTTGGGCTGTCCCTCTGTCAGGAGCTGACAGCAGCAGGATTGCAGAAGACCAAGTGCCCATATTGTTCCATATGTATGGTAGCAGGAAGGCTGTTTGCTTAAAGCAATAGGCTGGAGAAGAATGTCCAGCTAAAATACATGGCATTTTATTTTCTCCTAGGCAGCATTTAGTGTTGACAAATTCCACATAGCTTGGCAAGGATTTTCAGCAGATCTCTGGTTTACCTCCAAATAGTGGTAGTTTCCAGCCATCATTGCTACTTTCCTCTTTAGATGTTTGACTTCAAAAGCTGGAGAAAAATTTCCAAGAAAACCGTCTTTGATATCCTCATAGATCTGTGTGTGTGTGCAACCTTTAATCTTCCTCTTGTGGCAGAATTTCTGGGAAGTTAAATAGCCACTACTAGTCTTTAAAATACCTGGAGTAGAGTCATCTCTAACTTGAAAATCTCTGGTGACACACTTGAGTTCCTTAACATTGACAAACAGAATTGATCCCACGTTGAGGCATTGTGGTGCCCCAGGGAGGAGTGAAGTGGAGGGATCTGAGCACAGCAGTGCCAGGTAATGTGTCAGCTTCCCTTGGCAATCCAGTTGGCTCGGGCAGTGTGCAATGGTGCTCTCTCCATTATGGGAATTCACTGCACGATGAGCCCTGGGTCAGCAGTGGAGCAGTGCTGGGATTAGGTGATGCCCATCCTCCAGCTCCCAGTATGTCAGTGCACTGGAACTTTCTGGTAGCTGGGCAGGCTGCTGGTGTGCTTGGTGGTGATGCAGAGAGAAGATTTTGGTTGAGCTTAAGTGTTGCCAGGATGGAGAAAAGGTGACAGACCACACGAATTGCCTGAGTCACTCAAACTCTGCAAGGCCATTAGGAGCTGTACAGAAGGTATGTGAGCACACATGACCTTGACAGGAATTAATAGTTAGGTCACCTTAATGGAAGCTTATTGGGAGGCAGTAGAGACCACAGAGCACTGGTTGGGTGTGCTTCCCCTGCAAGCACCCACACGGCACGCTAGGCCCAGCTTCAGAACCGGCTGACAGCATTGTCCTGTGGGGAATACACTTCCACAATCGGGCCTGAGGCTGATGGAGGCTAGGGAAGCACCAACAAGGTCCTTGGTGGAGAGAAGAGAGATCACAACCTTTTCTCTGAAACCAAATTAAAACAAGAGGACAACTGTTGGCTACAGCCAGTTTGTGGATAGCTTGGAGAAACCCAAACCTCATAAATCCTCCAAGTCTACAAAGAAACTGGGAATCACATTTTTTCATGAGTACAATAAAGAAATTTCTTCATCTATTCTAGCACAGTGGCACCACCAGAAACCTGCCTTCCCACCTAACTCTTACTCTTCATTCTTTCAACAGCAGAATATGTGTGTATTTAGCAAGTGGAGATAAGAAACAGGTTGCAACCCCCATTTTAAAATAGCTGCACCACCTGAAAAGGACATGTGAGACCCAGACACAAGTATATCCCATTGATGATGACAGTACTTCTCTTGCAGTGTTGTTTTCCTGTCACTTATCTGAGGCTGTGAGCACCTGTGTAATGAAAGTGCACCTTGCAAAAGTCTGTGCTGCCTGAAAGCACGTGCGAGTCAGAAGGGACAGCAGGTGCTGTTATTGAGCAGCGTGTGTGAGAGCACAGGTGGAAGAATATCTGTGTGTATGTGGGACTCCTTCCCTGTTTGTAGGCATGTGTAGGAGTGTACACATGTGTTTGGTGTGGCTTCATCCCCTTTCTCTATGGAAGACAGCATGGGCCTGATTCTCCTTAGCACTGTTACACCATTTTTCTAACAAATTGTGTTTGTAGCAGGGCTCTTTTTCACTGCAGTGAATGAAGAAGGGAGATTTATTACAAATATAAATTAGGCTTTGTGTGTGTTTGTGAGCTGTCGCAGCCTGTACAGGAGGAAATATAAACAAGGTGAATGCAGGGTGTTTATGTGGAGCGATGCTGTGACAGTGTATGTGTTGGCAGGAGTGCTGTCTGCAGTCTCTGCGTAAGGGCTTGTGTTGCCAGTGTGAGTGTGGAAGACTGTAAATCACAGTGTGTTCAGGAGGGGACACTGCCACTCTGCCTTTAAAAGGCAGGAAGAGATTTTTTTTCCAAGCAATGTGACTTTTCAGGCTGAACAAAAGCGTTACTAGAAACCCAAGCTTGAGAAAAATATCATTCATGACGTTCTGACGGAGAGTGGTCTGTAATCCACATCCACCAGCTCATCTCTATCCTGATCCAGAACATCTGCATGGCAGGCTTCTTTCATGCATCTTCTCCCAGTGCCAGGATTTGGTGGCCCAACTGGACCAGTTCTCCGATATTTCTTCAGCTCTGCTAATGCGTCTCAGATCTGTCTCTGTATCCTGAGATATTTGAGACTTTTGCCAGTGATTGAATGTAACTGGGGTCTGTATACAAATACAGTATCCCCTGGGGAATCTGTATCCCTTCAGATGTGTTTACTGTATCACTTACAATGTATCTAATGTAGGTGAGACTACCTCAATGAAGTAGCTGTATCTTTTCCGGTATCTCTGCCGGTGGGCACCTGAATCCCAGCTTTGTTCATGCTCCAGCGTGAACTCAAGCTACAGAGTATGGAGTTCCCCTCTTCAGGACTAGGCTTGGCTTAAAAGTTATTTCATGTTCCTCTAAAATCACTTCTGTTTCCCAGAGGAGCACTTGAGTCATTACCAATCCTTGCATTTCCTCTCAGCCAGGAAGGGTTGAAGGGGTTTCAGGAAGAGGATGCTTTACGAGGAGACGTCTGCTTTCCCTTGCCATGCCCTGTTGCAAACAGACACTGAGACTCCTGCCAAAAAGCTGCTGCCTGTAGAAAATAAGAGTGTGAGGGAAAAAGAAGAAGATGGAATGTGAGTGAATGGCAGGAGAGGGCAAGATTTCAGGTGGGGATGCCTGATGCTTTTGATACCATGTACAATAAAGCAGATGCTTGTGGCAGCACTGCTGGTGAGTTAGGAAGTGTGTTTCCTAGCCACAGTTGTTACATGGCATCACTGGAGCAAGTTGCAGATCATAGTTTTTTATTTGGGTTTTGTTGTGGTTGGTACTCCTGTCCTTCTTGCCTCCTTGTTACTGCAGGGCTTGTGAAGGGGATGGGGCTTTTATTATCCTGGTGTAGTTTGTGTCCTTCCTCCTGTTCCTGGCAGCTTCTTCCCCCGTGCCACCCCCTCCCCAGCCCAGCCCTGTCATATTCAGCTGTCCTTGCTGGAAGGTGACCTGCCCACCTGAGGTGTTCATGGCCAAGGATGTAGTGTGCTATGTATCAAGAACATGCTGACTTCATGTGGGAGCTGAATGCTGCATGTCAGGCATCCCAACCCATGGGCTGGAAGGGTGGGCACTCTGTGGTCACCCTGGGGCTCGGGGTGAGCCATGGGGGGCCAGCAGAGATGTGGAGGAAGAAGAGCACAGGCTTGATCACAGAGGTAAAACACTCCATGGTTACCGCAATATGCTTGCTGAAAAGATGGATATTGGGAGTTATTTGGCTAGCTGAGGCAAGGGAAGCAGAAGCCTGTCCTGGTGATCTCAGCCCTCCTGTTTTACCCTCCAGAGACATGGGAAGGGCTGTGGGGATCAGGTGCTCCCCATCCCCTGCTCAGGATATCTGGGTGGATGGACTGCCTGCCAGGCTGCCTGCAGGGCATTCATCCCTTTTCAGTGGGAGGTGGCAACCCAGCAGCACATAGGAGCTGTGAAATCCAACCTTGTGTTGGGACAGGCTGCACTTAAGCCCCATGTAAGCCCTAATTTGAAGGCTTAAAGGGAGCTGAAGCGTAACACTGAATGCTGTGTCTGAGCTTCACCCTTCCTGATCCACAACAGCCTATCAGGAGGGGAACCAAGGGGCAGGACAGCCTTTGCCTTCCCAGCTGGTCCAGGAGCCTTCAGCTGAACTTCTTGGTTCCAGCAGAAGTGTTGGATTTGGTTGGGTTTTAAACTGTAAATGTGATAAATCATGGCTGGCAGTTCTGACTGCTGTGGCTTGCACTGTATGCCCAAAGAAGCTGTTGCAGTAACCAGCTTGTTCTGGCAGTCCAGCAGGTCTGCATCTGTCTAGGTATGTTCATCCCTTTAGTTCTACCCCTGATAACTGCTGTTCATCACTCCAGCCTGGCCACTGTTTCTCTTTGCAGGCTGGTAGCAGGTAGCAGCACCCCTGTGCCAGGCTCCTAAAGGCCACATAGCCATTGTGGTGGGCCTCTGTCACGAGATTCCCCCCACTTCCCTCTCATGCTTGTGTCCCCTTCTCCCCACACTTGCTGTCTGCATAGGAAACCCTTCTGTCTGGTGCCCCTTGGGGGGATGCATGGCTCTCCATGCTGGTAGAGTGGGTGAGCTGTCCAGCACAAGGTTAGTTACAGTAGGCTGATGAGGCTCACTGTTTCATCCTTTTTGGTTTGCAGCTGTGGTGCTTGTTTATTTATTTGTGCCAAATATTGTTGCTTTCACTTAGGGTCACTTCCAAGGCATGTCTTCATTTATTTCAGAGCCTGGTCACTGCTCAAAGCATGGCCATGGTTTTAAGAAAGCCACAGAGTGTGCAATGCTACATGTGGGCTTGGGAAAGGGATTTTGACAAGGGGCAAACATGTGTCTGGATAGTTTCTGAAGGTGGTGGCCCCCAGCATCGTGCTTGCTGCATTGCTCGGAAGCACAAATGTGCATCTGTGTGTCCATACAGACCTGTGTCTGCACATGTCCCTGGGAGTGTCCTGTGACATCATGCCCACCTTCCTCTCCCAGCCAGGGCTGTGGGACTTTGGCCAGTACATCAGAGAAAATGTCACTGTTGTTTTTCAACCTTTACAAGAAAACAGATTGTTTTTAAGTCAAAGCTAAGACTGTAGCACTTGCTGGAGGCTGGAAGGTAACTGTAAATCCTGTGTCTCATTTGCACAAACACATTTGGTTCCAATCCTTAAGGGCATTTTCTCTTCCCCCTGCTTATGCCTTTGTTTCAGAAACATGTAAATTTTGTTTGGATTTGTTTTTTCAAAACACCACAAAATGTGGGAAGGGGGCTTTTAAATGACGTTTGGCACAGATGGGATAAGGAGTATTCTGGATGCTCCACTGGGTAGGAATCCGTGGATGGTTGTCATTTAGGCTGTGTCAGTGGGAAACACTGAAGAGACTGGATACACCAGGAGAGTAGTAGTGATATTTGCAGTCCCTTACTTGTAAGTCTGCTGCTCAGATCAGACCTCTCAGCTTTCTTCTGGCCCAGCATATGAGACCCCACACAGTGGGTCTTGTTTCAGGTGTGAACCTTATATGGAGGGTCATTTGATGGATAAATGTCCTGTCCTGTGAAGGGGTACAGACTCTGTCACAAGGTTGCCACAAGAATGGAAGGTGATGCTGGCCAGTTAGGCTCCTTCTAGGGCAGGGACCTGCAAGATGCCCCGGCTGCTGTGACTGTCCCTTTTGTGTCAAGGTTCACAGAGCGAAGAAAAGGGGCTTGATTTATGCCCTGAAGAAGTTGGAGGTGCAGATCTACCCAAGAGCTCAGGAGGAGGCAGCGTGGCAGTGATTGCTGGGTTCGCTGGGGGTCACCAATGATGGCACATTTAGACTGCTGAAGGCCTTACCCCCTAGCAAATGTTTTGTTCACATTTACTGGCTGCTTACCAGATCTCAAAATTGTTTAAAAGAGCAACAAACCAGCTAAGACAGCCTGCAAGGTGAGGATGAGGCTGGGCTACCCTGCTGTGGCTCCCTCTGGGGAGGCAGGAGAACCCTGCTGGCAAGGGTGTGTGTGATGGGAGCGCTGCACCAACGTGGGTCATGTAGTGTGCACTTCATGCTCTATTTCCAGAACTGCCAGGTTGGTATCTTTCACCTACACTGGCTCCCTAGGAGGAAAGAACCGAAGGAGAGTTGGTGGCTTGTGTACACAGAGACTGGCTGCTGTAGGAACCACCCCAGCCTGTCCTGGCCGTTGGCAGACAAGAGGGCAAGGTTTGTGTCCTCTCCCACCTTTTAGCCAGAAGGAATGCATATGCTTGGGGGCTTCTGCATGCTCTCTTGCCATGCTGATGGGTTTCATGACACGACTTTTAGCACCTGAGGATAGGTGTGAAAAGGGAGGAGGTGGAGAAGTAGGAGGTGGAGGTGGTGTGAGTTAATACAAGACCCAGTGGGAAGCGGCAGCAGGCAGTATTATTTCTGTGGTTTGAGCCAAAACTTTCTCTCTCTCTCTCACACTCATTAAATTACAACTAATGCAAGTAGCATTGTGAAGGAGGAATTTGGGAACTGTCGTTCATCATCCAACCATTTGTAACGAATGTGCTTCTCAGTGCCATAGCCCATAGCCTCACTGAGAGGTAATTCACTTGGTATTTGCAGGCATGACATGCATGCCATAAGAATTCCACTGTTAGCATTATGCCAGCATTAGTGAGAGGATATGAAAATAAATGATGAGCTATTGTTTTTCATTATTAAGTCCAGGCTTTTTGCTCATCTTGCTTTTTTTCCTCCCTCCATCTGCGAAAGGAGGGGCCTCTGTTCTTTTCACTTTCAGAGCAGGCAGGTTATGCTCTCACTCATCCCAGATTCCCCATCTTCCTTCCAGACCAGCACCCTTCTGCTGCTCCCTCCACCTGTCTCCTCTTGTGTTTGTAGATCAGCTGCAGCAGTCCTTTAAATTGCTGTAGAGTATTACCGCAGAATGTTATGACATCAGAGGGGATCTCAATATTTTGTTATGGGTCTACAGAACTGTTTTGCCCTCACCATCCCTCAAGGGGACGAAGCCCTGCTCTTCCTGGTTGCACTGGCAGGTTCAGGCTTTGGTAGTGGGTCAGCAGTTTGGTATTTTCAGGTCATCCATAAGCCTTAAGTGACTCTTCTATTATTAAAAAATAGAGAGAACTCTTGAGGCAGCTGTCAATCTGAATGTGCAGGAGCAGAGCTGAGCAGCCTCTGTCAGGGCCTGCTGGCAGTGGCCAGCACTTAAAAGAAGTCCACAAGGCAGAAGGAGAGGGATCTGTGACCCATAGTTGTGAGAGGCATCTCTGCCCATTCCAGTGGGCTTTCCTGTGTTTTCTCCAGAGCTCTGTAAGTGCAAAGGACTTAAAATTACAGAGGAATAAGACAGTTAAGTGTTATTTATCACTGTTTTCTAGTGGGGGTGACCAAAGAAGAAAGCATAGCAGTTTCAGAGATGACCCCTGTTTCTGGAGTCATCATTTCATGGGGCTTGTTTAAGCTGTCACACAAACACGCACCTGCACAAAATAAAAGACTTCTTTGGAAAACTGGGCTTAAATATCCCCATGAAATCCTTGAATTGATTCAGTACCAGCACTATACAGGATTCCTGTGCTTATTCTTAATCAACTAACCAGGCAGTCTTTCATGTCAGTGAGTTGCTGCTCACTCCAGTGGCCCCAGCCCACACTGGCTGTTCAGCAGAAGGCCTGGATGAGCTGAAAGCAGATGGCAGGGTAAGAGCTTGTGCTGATCCTACTGCTATTAAATCTACCACTCCTCTGCACAGCAAGCTGCTTCCTTTGAACATCAGCAGAACCGATTTTAAAAGCCGTGCGGCCCAACCTTGTGTGACAGAATAGCTCATTT
>VZTT01026304.1:10074-22169 GCA_013400855.1 Buphagus erythrorhynchus | reverse complement strand
TCTAAAATTACAATACTCTTGATGATGACAACTCTTGAAGTACAGTCACTGATTTCTTTACTGCAACACAGAGTATTGTCAATTATGGGAGTCTCTTGAAAAATTTCTATAGCTGAGTAATAGCAAACCAAAATACTATCAACACAGAAATACACAGATAGAAACAGATTATTCTCATTGTACTTAAATTGTGCTATAAACCTAGTATGTGGATGTGTAAAGCAGAAAGGATGGTTTTGTGATGAAAACTCTGTATTGGAACTTAGGAGAAATGTGTAAGTCTCCCTTCTGTGTCCTGCTAAAGGGATCATGAAGTATGACTGAGCTCCTGTTTCTAGCATGTAACATGGCTCTAACTATTCAAGTATCTTAGAAGGATGTGGTGGAGTTTTAAGCTTAACAGTTCTAGGAACATAGGTTATGTAGTGTAACTAAGAGTTTCAGACAGTGCTTCTAAAGTTACAAGTATAATTTATTCAGTGTTTTGGCTTTTAAAGAAAAACTGGTGCCTATGGAGATGTACAGTACCTATCTGCATCAGGATTAGTCATACGGCTCATCAAAGTATGCAGTATCATAAGCACAAGTTGAATGATATAATGACAATTATGATTGTTCACATCACATATCAAGATTATTTAATTTTTTTTATTTAAGCTAGCTCTACCTAGCTCACACATAATTCTGAAAATTCGCCTGGTCTGTTCTGCAACAGTAGTGTAGAGAAGAAATCAACTCAAGAAAGATGGTCATGTGGGCAAGTTTAACATTTCTTTTTTTTTTTTTTGTTTCCTCTTTTTTGTTTTGTTTTGTTTTTGTTTTTGTTTTAACTTTTCCAGACTGGGTCTCAGTTTCAACAGTATTTCTTCAGTTGAGAATGGCTCTCTTAACAATGTACCTCACCTGAGGGAGCTCCACTTGAACAACAATGAGCTTGTCAGAGTACCCAGTGGACTGGGTGATCACAAATATATACAGGTAAAGTTCATCATTCTGTCTCAGAGAGCAATAGTTGAAAGATTCCTAATGGTATTTGTGTGTTTATTCAGTCTTGAACAGAAATGTGTGCAGTATTTTTAACTTGATGCAAGTTTCATAAACGCTTGAATTATCAAGGAAATGTTGAATACGACAGGAAGACTTATTCTGATTTTTTGTGGAAATCATTATGGAGGTGTATAGATATGGAGGTGTACATTTGTTGTCTCTTTGTGTCTGAGGGACCACAAAAAACATGGGATTATTTGTGTACTTTGGTCTCCTCATTACTCAAAAAATAATTTCTAAGAACATTTCTTCCATTTTTTTTCCTTTCTACTGACATTTTGCAACCTTTCCCAATAACCTTTCCTTTGTTATCTCACGAAACATTGCCATCAGGAGGGCAAATGGACAAAATAGGAATTTCATATCACCAGTATTTTTGAGGTCCTTTTGGCAGGATATCTAGACATATTGCCTCTTGGGAGCAATTTAAATCTGTCTTCACCTGGACTAAGATTTTACAGGAAAGAAAGCTCCCAAAGAAGGAAGACTCCCAAATGTAAATTACCCCCTGCATGTAGTTTGGAAAAATTCTCCACAAATGGTGAATCTGGAGCAAAATAATATTCATCAGCTACTTTAAATCATCATTAGTGGTTACTTTGGCTGTGAGTCCTGTATAGTTGCACTCATGAGAATGAAAATATTAGAGCTGGAGATAAACCAATTATCATCAAATACATTCTCTGTATACAGCACATGCTCCTGAGCCACAGTGCTGTATTAATAATTTTACATCTTTGCCTCCTCGTTTGGTTGCAGTACCACCAGCTGACAGTAACATTATTAGCTTGTCTTGCACAGTCTGTGCACCTTCTGTAGAAATTATGTCAGTTGGGTGTATGCTAGGTGTTTCAAAAGGTAAACAGAGTCAAGAATTTGTTTGGAAAGAAAACACATTTGTATAATGTTGCCAAAACACATATGAAGCATTTAATATGAAAAAAAATATCTTATTTGCCATGATATTTTAATTTCTCACTTCAGTACTTGTATGTTTTTCAGGTGGTCTATCTTCACAACAACAAAATTGCTTCCATTGGTATCAACGACTTTTGCCCTCTTGGCTACAACACCAAGAAGGCCAGCTATTCCGGCGTGAGCCTCTTCAGCAACCCCGTGCAGTACTGGGAAATCCAGCCCTCTGCCTTCCGCTGCATCCACGAACGCTCTGCAGTACAGATTGGGAACTACAAATAGGTGTCTAAAAATGGGCTCGGTTCTGTTCCAGCTAAAGTGTCTGTTGTTATTGGCCTGTTCAAAAAAACACTGCTAACGATTAACGTCAAATGCCACAAACTTCACTATAAAGTGGAGATGATCCATTGATTTAGAATAAATGAGACATTACAGATGTACAAGAGCGAGCATACCATCAATAAGAATTGCCAACTGTGCTTTAAACTGATTTATTTCAGCCTTCTTTTCCAGCATGCTTTCTGTGGCATTTTTCAGTTTGCTGAATGCTACAGGTTTTCAGATTCCATTGTATATGAAATTCAGAGTAAATATTTTTCAAGTTATGATATATTAAAAAAAAAAAAAAAAGATAGTGATTGAGGTTATTTTTATAGCCACACACAGAGAAAAATAGCAGAGGGAAAAAAGACTCTCAAATCATCTTGAGACTTGAGAAGGTAAGAGTTACCTCCTTTAAATTTATTTCAAGCCCTGGAGGTTTAAAAATATCCACTATAACTCTAAGATAATTCTGAATGTATCTATTTAGCAGAGGCAAATAAAGTTGTTGCTAATGTCATTATTTTTGGAAAAATAAAATAAATTCGTATTGTACACATAGTTCTTAAAAGTTTGCCATTCTTCTAGAGCAATGCTATTCAGAATTAGCCTAACATCATCCTAATGAACAAAATATTGAGTAGTCTGCAGTAAAAATCTTGTAACCTGTATCTGGAGCTCGATGAGTAAATTTCTCTAGTGCAAATCCTACTTACCTGAGTCACAAGAGCAGTTTTCATGACTGTACTGCCTTGCAGAGTATGGTATAAGGGTTTAGTAATTGTTATCAATCCATGTATTTATCTAAACAAGAAAACCATAGCATTTCACTTTTCACTTGTTCTACATTCACTTGTTCTTGCATCATACAAATCATGATGCATTTGTCAGCATCCTTTAATGGTTTTGGTTTTTTAAAAAAAGGAATTAATTGTGAAGTAGGGATGTGCAGGCTCCTCCATCTGACAAATTTGTGGACTTTAGACTATACAAGCAAAACCGTAAATATAGAAATATATGAAGTGAAATAACTGCAATTGTGGACATTGTTGGGACATCATTTGTAGATGTATCTATTTAGAGTGATTTGGAGCCCTCTGTAAATTGGAATTCTTCAACCCATACCAGCGGGTAGAGCAAGCACATCAAAGGTAGGCTGCACATTTCTACTGTCAATCTTCAAAGCTAAATGTATACTCGATAAAAACATCACCTCAAAAGAATCTTCTGCAGACTCTTAATACTCCAAGGTCAATCTCTCTAATTTGTAAAACTTATATGTCATTTATATTAAAGAATAATGTAATACAGGCAAACTCCAAAGTGTTTGTCTTTCTTCTTTTGTTTTGATAGAATTACATCAGTGTATCAGAACTTTAATTAAGTCTTGAAAATTGAATATCTTTGGCATGGTGATAGCTAAAGTAAGAATAAGTCGTGTGAAATTATTTTGCCTCCAGGAACTTTCTCAAGCCTAAGTCTCATAAATATTTTTTTAAGGAGCAAACAAATATAGTCTTTTTATAGCTGTCATTTATTCAGTAGAAAATAATTGGAAACAATTATGACTCACTATAACCGCTACACAGGAAAAGCATGTTTGCACTCTCCTGAGCTATCTTCTTCATATAGTAGCCAATGATTTCTCTGCTTTCTGTCTGTTTTTCTTCTGGGTTCCACATTTTCAGAGAGTTATTTTTAAATAAAACAAACAGTATATGATATCTTTCTGTCACAGGAAGGGAGGTCCTCCAGAAAAACATCAGTTATGTTTTTTTTCCTTTTGGTTCTTGGTTGTATATCAGCTATTGTGCAGACAGAGACTTCATGCAGCAAACTAAGCACTGGAATTTCAAGCAAGAACAAAGGCATTGTCTTAGCCTGAAAAACTCCACAGAGTTTGTATGTACATGGTTACCAAAACAGATTCACACAAAAAAATAACAATTACATAAAGCATCATATAAACATATGCACAAACTTTCTGTTTCTCCATCCATAGTTTTAACATCTCACATACTAAAGCTTTTCTTTCAGATTAGAACAAACTTTAAGTCCAAAATAAAATATCTGAGTCTGGTCTTCCTCTGTAATACCCATGATATGCCCCCTATCAAGTTTGCTGCTTGCTGCTAAAGCATAAGTTATTCCTCATATAACACATTCCCTTCTAACAACCAAGAGCTGCAAAGATAGTAAGACTTTCCCAATTCCCAGTCTTTCTCAATGGAACAGAATAAGCAAATCCTGTAACAGGAGACCTAAGCAAGATCATGACAAATTTGAAAGGTAAGCACGGTGGTGGTGTTCCATAAGTTGTGCAGCCACAGCAACAGTGTTTGGTTGGTGGGATTCTATCCATGCACAGCATCTGCAGAGGCTTCAAAGCATGGGAAGCCCAATACTTTTAAAACTGCTTTTCATATAAATAAAGAACAGATGGTTTTTCCACTTAAAAACAAAATAAGGAAATAAAAAGAAAAAGAACAAACACAAACAATCTATAAACAATTGGGTGGAAAGAAATAAGAGAATTAGAGCAGAAAGCCTTTGGGCCCTACAGTGCATCCTCAATTTCTTTGTAAAGTATGAAGACAGTAAATGGTCACAACTGTTGGACTCAAACAAAATATAAAGAATAATATCCTTGATTCCTGGTGCAGCTTAAAGCATCTTATCCCTTACTGCCAGCAAAAGTGTGGCCATCTCTTTGTCTGGTTTCTCCTACAGTCCACCAGGTTATGGACAGTTATCATATACTCAATTGCTGATATATAAATGACACTAAATCTAATTTAATTTCCAGGAAAGGATCAGCTCTTAAATCCTTGGCATCAGTATGTTGCTCTCATTTCCAAGACCATACATTTTTTTCCAGTGGCCTTCACAAACTGCTTCTAAAATTCTCTAAGCACAAGGTCTGGCAAGAGCTCTTGGGCTCATAATTTGGTTTGGGGGTTTTTTGGGACTTTTCTGGGGGGTTTTTTTTGGAGGCAAGGTTAGTTTGTTCTTTTTGTTTTTTGAGCTGCTAGTGAACCACTCTGTTATAATCTATTTCTGCTTATGTCAGCTATTTTTGAAAACAGATAGCATTTTCTACCTCACACTCATATGCAAAAAATAGGAGAAAGCTAAAAACTGTGTTTGTTCAAAGCAAACATTAACTTAATGTATTTCTAATATCATATGCAAAATAACTAAAAAAGATTATCGACTTTCTGATCCCACCACTACTCTGAAGTGCCATCTAGTGTCACTGAGGGACAGTAACAAAATTACTGCTAACTGGAGAAAACCAGAAGGAAAAAGGTTTATGAAGCTTTATGAGAAGAGGGTACTCAAATTCACATACTCTGCTGTTTTGGTTTTCTATTTTTATTAAGTCAGACATGCAGAGCTGTGAAGTTAGTAGTCTTTCTGTACACCCGCAATCAAATATTTTTGTTTTGAACATGATGGGTTTTTGCTCATTCTCTCTGTATGCACACAATTCTCTGAAGTCAATTTTGCTTCAGTGACTTGCCTACATCTGGGGTTTTTTTTGTTTGTTTTTTTTTTTCCAGAAGATTTGCCCTAATTTAGCTGAAAGTAGTTCATTCAATAAAAAGGAAAAGAAATTAAAGAGTCATGTTAGTGAAAAGTTGCAGAGCACTGAAGGGGAAATATGGGTTGTGAGATAGATGTTTAATATTAAATGCCTCATCTTCAAAATGAAATAATGAAATTTAAAAAGTTGATCATTTTTAGCATGAACCATCTTCGCAATGCTCCAGCAGCTCCATCTGCAAAAGAACAAAGTTTCTGTGGATGTCCTGAAAAGGCACAGAAACTGTTTAGCTGTTTGGATTACACTCAACACAAACACTCAAGCAGCTAGACTCATCAATGGCTGCATTTGAAGTGACACAAACCAGCCTTTGGCCTCCTGCCCTGCTTCCTGCTCTGGAAGTTCGGGGCTGTCAGTGTGCTGTAAGTGCATGAGGAGCAGTCTGGACACAGGCACTACAGAAGGCTGCTTACCCTGCCTGTAAAACACCACACTTTCCTTTCTGAGATATAAAGAAATGGTTTCTTCATAACTGCTTTGTCAGGCAGTTTTCCTTCTCAGTGTGTACATTATGCTGCTTGAAAGCTTTGGAGATTACCTCTATGTGGGTGTCTTAAGCCAGCAGAGCAGAAGAATGTTAATGCTCTGTTACTGCCTGCTTGAATTGGACTTAAATCTGCAGGAGAAAGAATGGAAAAACTATGAGGAATGTTATTGTTCTAATTAAATATTTGTTTGTATATTTCACACACCTTTTTAGACTATAGCTGAAAATTAATAACAAAATTATAACAGTGTGATGAGAAGCAGTGATGATTGTGTTTCTGTATTCATGTGTGTTTCTGCAGCATGAAACACATTGAAAAAGCTTTTGAAAAGTGGCAATAATTGTAGGCCTTGCATCTGCAAACACTTACCCACATGAATAGCTCCAATATTTTCACTCAGACGAGCTGCAAAAACTGGGCATCAATTTTGAAGGTAAATTTAAAAAATAAAATAAAAAAAAAGGTGATGTCCACTCTTTAAATGAAATGTTTGCTTGTTTTTAAACAAACAAACAAAAAACGCTGAACTGTCTGAAACACCTCTATCCAGGGAATTTTCATGCCAGGAAACATCCCAGGTACTTCCTTTGGTTCACACCCAGAAGGAGAGAAGGTGAATACTTGAAAGTGATGATTTCTAGTCATAAATGGCATGATCTTTTCTTTAGATGCACAAATATTAATTGATAGATTTTGTTGTTCCTAGCTTTTGGCAGAATGGACAGTAGAATATGTACTGTGTGAAAAGAAATGAAAATGGATGAAAAGATGGAATGTAGTCTCAGAAATTTCGCTGATGATACAAAACTGGGGAGGGGGGTTGTGGTTGTTGGCTGATCAGCTGAAGGCTGTGCTGCCATTCAGTGGGACCTTGTTAGACTGGAGAATTGGGCAGAGGGAAACCTAATGAGGTTCAACAAGGGCAGATTCAGGGTCCTGCACATGGCGAGGAATAGCTCAAAGTGCCAGCACAGACTTTGGGCTGCTAGAGAACAGCTCTGCAAGGATGGGCCTGGGAGTCCTGCTGGATCACAAGTTAACCATGAGCTGCAGCACCCTTGCAGCCAGGAGGGTCAGTGACACCCTGGGGTGCATCAGGAGCAGTGTGGCCAGCAGGTCCAGCCAGGGGATGCTGCCCCTCTACTCTGCCCTGGTGAGGCCAGTCCTGGTGCTGTGCCCAGTTCTGGGCTTCTCAGCACAAGAAAGAAAAGGAGCTACTGGAGAGGGTCCAGTGGGGGGCCACAAAGGTGATGAGGGGTCTGGCACATCTCTTTTATGAGATTTTATCTCTTTTATGTGCCAGGCCTATTTAGTCTGGAGAAGAGAAGACTGAGAGGGGATCTCATCAACACCTGAAAATATCTCAAAGGTGGATGTCAAGAGGATGATGCCAGATTATTTTCAGTGGTGCCCAGTGATAGGAAGAGGAGCAGTGGCCATAAATTAAACCACCAGAAGTTTCATCTCAACATCAGAAAAAACTGCTTTACACTGAGGTGGCAGAGCACTGGAACTGGCTGCCCAGTGGGGCTGGGGGGGGTCTCCCTTTCTGGACACATTCCAAATCCACCTGGACAAGTGAAACCTGCTCTAAGTTGCCTTGGCAGGGGAGTTGGACTGGATGATCTCTCGACGTCCCCTCCAACTGTGATTCTGTATAAATGATTACAATTTACAAAACTTTCTATATTCATATTTAACATGAAATTAAGCAAAATTTTTCCAATTCTTTATGTTATTGTGTCACCAGCATTGAAGTATATATTTTGTGATAAATCATACTTACACCTTTTATTAATTTTCAGCTAGTATATTAAACCATATATTATATTTGAATAAAAAAGCTGTAAGAATTTTGTTGCTATTTTTGAAACTACAAGTTTATACAAGTTACATTATTGTTTCCAGATGAAGGCTTTAATTGAGATAAATTAGGCTAGTCCTGCTCTACAGAGTAATTTTTGAAAGTGTTCAAATCCCTAAAGTCATGGAAAATAGGGACCATGTGTCTGCTACTAAGCACATGTTAGAAAGCCCTTTCAACAGGAAAAACTGACAACCAATTAAAGCTAATCATGTAGCATTCTGATGCTGAATCCTTTAATCTTTTAATTTCAAGGTATTGAATCTTTGCAGGAATCAAAGGCTTATAAAGAATAAACCAAATTCCAGAGTGTAGAAAAAAAATGAAATTTCAAGATGCATAAAATAATCTCAACATGAAAGACAGAAAATTCTAACTACTGCTTGCCTACGCTAGCAACTCTAGACAATTGAAGCACTTCAAAAGGCTTATTCCTTTCTGAGAATAAACCTTCAGAGGCTGTCCATACACATCATTCTAACATGGAAGGGAAACACGGATACATTGCAATGAATGCTTGAAACAAAGCACTGACTTTGAAGTGTTGGCTTACAGAGAATGATTGAGAGATCCTAAACATCAAGTGAGTTAATATTCCATCATGCCATCAAGAAAATGAAACAAAAAGATTAGCTTTTTGGCTATATTTTAGCTTTCTGTCCTTTACTGCTCATTTTCAGCACCAAATTCTTTAAAGACATGCCAATCTTTTATATAGAGGAGAGCCTCTGCATGTGTAGATTACAGAGAGATAGACAAGATTGTGTGAAATTCTCTTTAACAGATACAGATAAATGGATTGTTTTGGAAAAATTTAAATACATTAGTTCCTTACTGCTGTCAAAGGACTAAGTTACAACAAAGTGGTAATATTCCCTTTGAACTGCCTTGTTAGAATTCTGACACAGGATTGTTGCATTTCCTACATCTTAGACAGTGGGAATTGTTTCACAATATGAAAAAAAAATGCAGCAGCACAAGGATTTTAGATTATTCTGCAGACATGAGAAAGAAATAGCATTAATAGGAATTGAAGGACACATGTGCCATTTACCAAAGCTCTGTCCTACAGAGAGGAATCTGAGGATGCCTCCAGCCCAGCTCCACCCTCCCTCACCTTTCAAGTGAGGAAGTTGAGATAAAAGAGCTTTCTAGCCCTTGGTTACCTCATGGGCAGCTTCTGGGCTGGTATGTAGTACATGAACTTATGTGAATTTCATGGATTCACATGGATCAAAGCAATCCCAGCATTGGTACAGACTGGGTGATGAATAGTCTGAGATCAGTCCTGCAAAGAAGGATTTTGCAATACTGGTGGATGAATAATTGGATGTGAACCAGCAGCATGCACTTGCAGCCTGGAAAGTAAAACATATCCTGCATCAAAAGCAGCCATCACACCCAAGGAGCTGATTCTGCTCCTCTTCTCCACTTTCCTGAACCACCCACCTGCAGTTAGATATACAGTGCTGGGCTCCCCAGCACAGGAAAGAGCTGACAGAGCAGGACTAGAGGAGAGCCACAAGAAGGGTCAGAGGGCTGGGGCACCTCTTCTGCAAAGAAATGCTGAGAGAATTGGAATTGTTCCAGGAAAAAATGGCTAGGGAGAGACATTATTGCAGCTTTCACTGTATAAAGCAGGCTTATAAGAAAGACAAAGACTTTTTACTGTGGCCCGTAGTGACAGGATGAGGTGCAATGGTTTTAAGCTGAAAGATGGGAGAATTAAGTTGGACATGAGGAAGATATTCTTTAAATTAAGGCTGGTGAAGCCCTGGAACAGGCTCAGAAAAATCGTGGATGTCTTGTCATTGGCAGCGTTCAAGGCCAGGTAGAATTGAGTTTTGTGCAAGCTGGCCTCATAGAAGGTGTCACTTACTGCAGGGAGGTTGGACTACGTGGTCTCTAAAGATCCCTTCTAAACCAAACCATTCTGTCATTCAAAATGCAATATCAGGGCCCTGAGTACACCAGTAGGCTCTTGCTGCCATGACCATCTCTTCCAGAGCCCCTGTCCACCTAGACTTCTACCACTCATTGTCCAGGAGCTACATTTAAGCTCAATTCCTTGTCCTTTCCCTGAGCTTACAGCTGGGTTTCAGCAGGAGAGCAGCTGTGGAGCAGAAGGCAAGGTGGGAGCCAGCAGTTACACAAGGCAGGGCAGCAGCCTCAGGAGTGAGGTAACAGCATCCAGTGAAGCACAGCAAAGCTGTTTGGGTGACTGTCACCACAGTGGGGTAACCATTCAGCAAGAGATGTCCACTGAGAGGGCAGGCTTAAGGTCAACTCAGATTGCAGGTCAATAATAAATGCCAGGTACAAAACTAGGCACAGAGCTAGAGCAGAGCTAGGACTGGGATTCAGCTGGAATTCAGCTGCTGGACAAAGGGTGGAGGCAGTGGGGCTGGAGAATGTGGATGAGCATGGAGTAAAATCTTCAGCATCACCTGAGTTAATTAGGAACTCAAACCCTGTTTTCCAAGGCCTTGGAAGGCACTTCTCTGAAAATGTTTTGATGTGAGTATGTGACAAGTCATTAGTGGGGGCTTTCAGAAGAAGGGTTTCCTGCTAATTGGTAAAGCAAACACCTTCTTCCCTTCACCAAGCTTTGAATCAAAATGTTGCAGGCTATCACCTGTACATCTATTTCCTTCTTACTTGAAAGGATGGCCCTCATGTGGGCTCGCTGGAAAAGTAACCCTTCTGGGACAATGCATATCAGATGGGTGTCAGGGTTATTCAATTATGGTTGTGTTAAAAGCTCCATAATAATGGCAAAGATTTAACTGCTAAAACAGTGTAAAACCCTTCCCTTTATGAATAAAGTTATTACAAATATTGATCCTAGGTCTCATTCTATTTTCATGAAATTGAATAGGAATAACGGGTTTGCTATACTCCAACTGACTGGTCATGTTATCTGTGTCTGTCTAGAAGGTAAGAAAATGGCCTGAATTATAGTGCTGCTCACTGGTACTGCTGTAGTTAAGTTTGTGTCAGCAGTTCGATGTGAAACCAGCTTTTCCACTTAAATACTATTACTCTGCCTAATCTTGGAATCAAATCTTTTTTCTCATGCATATTTGTTTCTCCTTTGAAAATTAAAAATAGTCCATTGTATCTTCTTCAAAACTTTAGTGTAGGGCAAAAGTGTATATAAATATAATCACACACAAATTTTGAGAACATGGTGGAAACCATGAAATTATAATTTGATAAAATTCAGATTGTGGATCAGGGCATGTCAGCAAACCTTAGGACTTGAATGTCTACTTTCTTATTGCTGGCTTAGGTTATATACCAGAGTCTATAGCTACATTTGCGTTATTAAGTGAAATCATGCCATTTTTGAAGTCTGGAACATGACACAGTCCCATCTCTGTTGTAAGGCTTTCTTGCCTCATGAAACAAAGTGGCTTCATTTAAGCTCTCTGTTGAGAGTGATAAGTCTCAAACCCTGGCAAGGAATTGTTTAGTTCAGGCTAGAATCATGCAAAAACCCATTTTGATATACTAATACTGCAAAGAATAACTTGCTAGTGTCAGGGACATTATGTGATTTACTAGCATAAGTAAAGTCTAAAGAGGAAAGAATTCATCAATTTCCTTTTATACAATAATTTTTTTTGATGACATTAATATTTTGCATTTATCTACACAAATATTGAAAATGCTGTTAATCAGCCTGTTATCTGAATGCTTTCCTTATTTTTTGCTTNTGTATTAATTGGGAAATGCTGTATTCTCCTTAAAACATTGCAGGATGAGAAAAAAGTGCAGCTGGACCATTCTTGAGTTGGATGGAGATCAACTTAGACCTTAAGCACATTTGTGTCCATTCCAAATAAGTTTA
>VZTT01026302.1:0-16909 GCA_013400855.1 Buphagus erythrorhynchus | reverse complement strand
GATGAGCTGGTGGAGCATGCCCTGCATGGCGGGAGCAGGAAGGTGCAGGATGAGCCAGGGGAGCATTCCCTGCATGGCTGGAGCAGGAAGGTGCAGGATGAGCCAGCCCTGGGCTGTGACCCCTCTCTGGGTTATTTCAGCCAGGGATGATCAAGCCTGAACTCCCAGATTTTGGCTTGATGCTGTTGCTCCTGTAAGGGGTTGCTCATTGTCAGGGAGGGGAAGCAGGAGCAGGAGGAGAGCAGTGGCAGCCCTGGTGCAGCCCTGATCCCTGGAAAATGCTGTCCCAGCCCTGGTGCAGCCCTGTTCTCTGGAAAATGCTGTCCCAGCCCTGGTGCAGCCCTGTTCTCTGGAAAATGCTGTCCCAAGTGATGGGGTCAGTGTGTCTGTAACACACACGAATCCAGGCTGAGGTGCTGACAGGGAAGGAATGATCCTCTCAGTGGCTGCTAATAAAGTTTTTTTTCAGAGTTAGATTAGAGCTATGGCACTGCTGACTGACAGGGCTGTGCCTCCAAATGCACTATTTTTAAGGTGAGTTTTCAGTGACATTCCCTTCCTCAGGCTGCTGGCAGATTAAGCAAGCCATCTCTGTTGCTGCTGGCACTGATGCAGGATTGTTTCTTCCTCACATCCTCCCTGTGCCTTGTCAGTAAAAGCTGTGATAATTCCCTTCACAGGCACCAGAGGTGGTTCCAGAGGATGCTGAGTCACTTTTCCTGCTCCCAGGGACCAGGGCACTGCTCTGGTGCCAAGGAGGGCTGTCACAGGCTCTGCCTGGGCTGCACACAGCTGAAACAGCAGAGGACAGCAGGCAAAAATCCATCTTCCCATCTGTATTCTTTACACTCAATGTATTAGCCAAATGCCCACAAGCCTGAGAATTTTGTTTCTAAAGTGCTCTTTATTCCACTTTGTGGTAAGTTAAGAGAAGCTTAAGTGAGGAGGATTTTTGAGCATTTTAAAAGAAGTTTCAGTGAGCAGTAGGGGGAAAATGAAACCTTGACACAACCAATACCAAGGAACATTCTCTAGAAATGAAACAGAAAGGACTTGTATGTGAAATCCCCAGCCCTAGCAGCACGAAAGGGACCTCAGAGGGAGGAAACAGCTCAAGATGCATCCTTGCCCATGGCTGTTTTACAAAGACTGAAGAGGACAACTCATGCAATGGCTCACACCAGCCCTGATTCCAGCCCTGACATGAGGAACACATGGCAATGTAGGAAAAATAGAAGTTCAGGGGTGAGAAGGGATTGTGAGATAGAATGCTCTGTTCACAGCTGTTTTCCTGGGAAGAAAAGTATGAGCTGGGACTAACTAAGCCTGTGCCAGGGTCTGGGGGAAACAGCCTGAGGAGCACAGAGGGAGTTTCAGAATTCCCTTTCAGAATCTCTTTTCTCCTGCTTGGTGCCAGTGCTGGGATACAAACAATTCCTTACCCAACTGCAACTGCAAACTGAGCTGCTTTAATTGACAGCTGGAAGCTAATTTTGCACATTTCCAGTGGCACAAAGAGTTTCCAAGATGGATAACAGGGATGGATAAATAGGTTATTTTTGTGCTCTGTTTTAAAGGTTTCCAGTTTCCTCTGTGTTCTGCTGCAGTCACTGCACTCTCCAGAACAAAACTTGGGAGAATGAATCTGCCATAACGTGGTGTGACTGGGACCTGTGTCTGAGCATTATTCTCCAGGAAAAAGGGAGTGAATTAAAGAAGCCTTGTGGGGTGTGCCAGCCACTCCCTGGCAATCCTCTTATTCCTAGAGAGCCATTTGGGATGGTGCTGAACTATGGATGTACCAGCAGAACACGAATTATTTGCCCTAGTAAATACATTATTATGTAGCCATTAGGTATCAGTTATAAAACTGCTTAATGTCTGCATGATTCCTTGTAAACGGATTTGGAAAGCAGCTAAATTGGTTATTTATTGCCCATGCTGAACAGCATTATTTATTGGCTTGGCTCAGTAGGTTTGATTTTTCAAGCTAAAATGAGATTTTAAGTTTGTGATCAGCTAACCAGGATGTAAGTTGATTCAGGAAAATTATATTTTTCTGAAAAAATGCTGGATTTAATGGTAAGTATGATTCTAGAATTACCTGGGTTTCTTTTTCCTTTCGAGTTCATTAACTAATTACTTTTAAATGAGCTCCTGAGACGAAAGTCTGAGAAATTGGGGAATTTAATGCAATTCCAAGTGGCCCTCTGAGTCAGCAGCTCCCTGCTTGGCAGATCATTTGCTGTACCAGCACCTCAAAATCTGCTGCTACAATACTTTAAAAGGCTGAAGCAAGTAAATAAGTTTAATTTCATGGGATGTAGTCTTCTCACTGAAGTTGATCCTATTTATCTCCCCTGTGTAAAAACTAATTTTTGGCCAATTATTCTCTACCAAAGAAAGGCTGGGGATACAGCCTGCTGATTGAATCCTAAGGAAGAAAGGTAAGGCAAGAAAAACACTGAAACAAAGTCAGCAAGTGGCAGGGTGCAGGGTTTGCTCCTCCAGTAATATTTAATGTTAAATACTTAATCCAATAGACACATTGCTGAACCTCCAAGGGTATTTGGTCTTCTGCTGGCTGCATTTGCCAGTACTCAGTGAAAGATGGAATAGAGGTCTGCTGTTCCAGGTCTGTCAGACTCAGAACAATTAGCTCTTTGCACAACAGAATTAGCTTCAACCACCGAAAAAAGAGAAATTTTTAACAGGCTTTGTGTTGAAATCCACCCCCCTACCTTCTTGAATGAAAACTGTTACTTGTAATAAATAAACCGTGCTGAAGGAAACCTGGAGGAAAAAAAATGCATCAAAACCAAGATTAATGTTTTCAGGTAATTGGAACAGAATACTTGTCTAAAACAGAACTCTTCCCACCTCAGCTTCTATCTTCAAAATGCTTGAGCTATCAAATTTTAACACCTGTTAAAAACAGAATCTCAGACACTTAGGCCATGGCTGAGGTTTTGAGGTTTTTCTTGGAAGTTTCTGCATTACAAACATATGATCATGTATACATGATTTATGTATTATGTGTAATATATATGTATTATAAATATATGATCATGTGCATATGATTTATCTATTATGTATTATATGTATACATTATAAACATATAATCATGTGCACATGATTTATGTATTATGCATTATATGTATATATGTGCTATGAACATATGATCATGTGCATATGATTTATCTATTATGTATTATATGTATACATTATAAACATATAATCATGTGCACATGATTTATGTATTATGTATAATATATATGTAGTATAAATATACTATCATGTGCATATGATCGAATAATAGAACTGGAATTATTAGTGTGTAGTTTGAATAGAAGTGTGTAATCTTACATAGTGAAAAAATGTAGAATTTAAGGTTTTAGAACATAGCAGCATATAAAAAGAAAGATGGAGGTTTTAAGGTGGAGGTTTTGTCCTTCTTCACCTTCTTCTTTATGAGTTTAAGTAATATTTTGTGATTAGATAAAAAAATCTGCATTGTGGGCCACAGATAATTAATTATTAGGTTAAAAGTAAAAATAATTTCAGTGTCGATTCTTAATTGGACAATTTGGCCTTAAAAAGCCTTATAGAGAGAAAGATACATCTCCATTTTTAGCTTGTTAGCTAGAAGTGCTTTGGAACTGACTATAACATAAATAAAAATTAATAAACATCTGAGTCTGAGCAAGAAATATCATCTCTCGTTCATTGATTCCCGACTCTGGCAAAGAAAAACCCAAAAAACCAAAAACCCCCCAATGTTCCTCCCTTCCAGATGTTCCCAGGCTCAGGCTGAGCACAGCTGGCAGCTCTCCTGGAGAACAGCCTGCTGCTCCCTCCCACAGCACACAAGAGTTAATAGCAAATATCCTGTGAAACTTGCAAAAACGGGAGGAAGGAAGGAGAAATTCTGGACAGAAATGGCAGGATATAAACACCTGAAACAGAGTTCTGCAAAGGGAAAAAAAAAAGGGCAGGTGGTATGACATGGATGTATTTAGATGGAGTGAGAACAGTGCTGAAGGAATCTTTTGGGAATTATGCACATTGCCAGAACTTTGTGTCTTGTACAAACAATTACAGACATCAGAAACTTTCTTGATTCTGTACACATAGAAGCACTGATTGCAAAGAATATTGGTTTTGCTTCATGGCTGGAAGTTCCTTGCTAGGTTCAGTGTGTTGTAGTGCTGGTTTTAGCTCCTTTGGGCTGTCTTCTTTCTGTTTTAAATTGAGCAAAATGGAATAAAACCCACGTGGGTGTAGATGAAAGCAAGGGCATCCAGCATTAATGCTCTGAGGCTCTGCCTCCACAATCCAAGGGCAGAGTCCCTGTAGCAGGAAATCAGAGTGGTCAGATTTTCCGTGGGCTCTGACAGGAAAATGTAACATATGCTGTATTTCACAAGTACTTACATTTTCAATTCTGCATCACAGCTGGTTGCCTATTATTTCCTCGTGGTTCACAGTTCAGGCTCAAGGAACGTTTTTCTCGGTTTACAGCTCTATTAAACTGATAAATCAATCACCTGTGCAAGGAGAGGCAGTTTGCTGACTTTTGCTTTGCCAACTTCTGCCACCCACAACAGCATTCACAGGTCCTTGAGGATATGGTAAGAGGGAGGAAGCTTTCCCTGTAACTCAATTTTTAAAGCATGAAACCTGATTCTGGTGCTCTGAGCAACTTCAATAAGAATATTTTTGAAGAGCTGTCACTTGCTAATCCAATATTTAACTTGGTGGGTTTTTTTTTTTTTTTTTTTTTAACGTTGTATAACAAAATAGCTGCAGTATTGTTCAAGATGTAAAAGACATTTATTTTAAAAAAATGACCACCTTAGGCTTTTAAAATTTTTAATTACCAAAAGGAAAGAAAACAGAGAACAAATATTTTGGGGAGCTACACAGAGTATTTTTCCAAGTGTTTAAATTGTCTGACAGCTGTACTCTGGGATTTGCTCGTCTTTCCTTGAGTGCATGCTAACTTCTGAAAGTGCCAAGGCAATTCTTTCCAGAATTGTCTTGAGACTGCTGTGTGTGGTGCATAAGTTGCTTTATTATGTGTCCATTGGTTCAAGCAGTGATATTCCTCTTTTTTTCCTAAACCAGGCAGTGGTGAGTTCCCTGAGTGCTGCAGGGAGAGCTCACTGCACCATGCAGGACAGTGCCTGCCTTTGGTTATGGGACGCAGAACAGGGCCAGGGTCTGAGAAGGGGGGTGGGAAAGCAAAGTTCTTGTTGGAGCTTTGTGTCAAAGAGAGGACAGCCCAGATACAGCAGAACAAAGATCCTTTTTTGTGGTCTTCACCTGGACAAACACAGCCACATTCCTTTTGTTAACACAAGTCATTTTGCACAGACAAGTACAAAGAATTATGTACACTGTGCTGTCTCTCTTAAGACTAGTAGTCTTCTCCTCAGGCAATATAGATAAATATGGGGTTAAATTTTATTATTCTGAACTAGTGGTTTTGTCAAAACCAGCTTATTAATACATATGGTCTCTTTGTTAGGATGATGAATTTATACAAGCTTTATTGAAGTTACTCTTCTTTTCTATGGGTGTAATTGATGGGAGAACTGGCTGAGTGTCTTGGAAAGAGGGAATGTGAAAAAATAAAATGAAGAAGCATGTACTCTGTCAGCAGCATTCCTCATATAAATAAGTTTATGCTAATTTTATGTTTCATCATTTATCATAATGCCAGGATGAATCCTCTCATGCCTACATAGGATTTAAATAAAATTAGTAAGAACTTTTGTGTAACTTCCGCAGTAGCACTGAAGGGAACAAGTGAACATAATGTGTATCATTATTTTCCTGGTTTTGCAGTGAGAGACTTAGTTGTTGGTCTTCCATTTGCATTTGCCATGTGATTCTCTTCCCTAATATTTTCCTGTGCCATTCCCCTGGAGTTCAGCCTGAGACAAATCTGCATCTTCAGGTGAGTGCTGTTTCCAGCTGGGATACTGCAGAGGGCAAGCAGGAGCATCTGCTGGTGTCCAGGCAGCTTGGGCTGTGTCAGCTGCAGGATCCCTGTCCAGGCAGCCACTCGAGACACTGGGACTGTGCCTGGGGCTCTTTGTGTGACCAGAGCAGATTCTGATAAAAATGTGGCTGTTTCAAGATGCATTCTGTATGTGCACACTGATGGATGAGGGAGATGGAAGAGAAGAACAGCACCTCGAGGAGGAAAAGTCAGGTCTGGGTGGAATAAAGTGATGTTCTGTACTGCTATACTTGTTACAAGCCTTGCCTGGCTTTCAGATCCAATCTTGTCCTTATTTAGAGAAACTCTTTCAGGGAAAGTAGCAAAGTTCCCAGCACTTTTGAAAATCAGGAACATAAATAAAATCTTGTGTAACTTCGAGTAGCCAGCTATGAAGAACAGAACAATCTATGCCAGTGTGTTTGATAGCTTCACCAGGGACACAGGCAGAGGGATGAACACTGATACCTTCACCAGGACACAGACAGTGGGATGAACACTGATACCTTCACCAGGGCAGTGGGATGAACACTGATACCTTCAGCAGGACACAGGCAGTGGGATGAGCACTGATACCTTCACCAGGACACAGACAGTGGGATGAACTCTCCAGGCCTGGTGGGAGGGGGCTCTGAGCAGCATGACCTGATTGAAGATGTCCCTGCTCATTGCAGGGGTGTGGACTAGGTCCCTTTGCAGCTTTGAAGGTCCCTCCTGACACAAAGAATTCTGTGATTCAGTGGTTATGGATTCTGAATGTGTCTCGTTTCACTACATCAAAATGCATCTTCAGAGGGAGTTGTTTTTAAACCCTCCTCTGCTCTGCCTCTTCACTCGGCTGCTTGTCTGTCCTAAGCTGACTCTCTGTACACTGGGAAGTGAATTATATAATTGCTCCTTTTCACTGAGTATCAAACATAAGAAGCCCTATTCTACTGTATTTTAAAAGTCTACCAGGTTCTCATGTGTCTTTGCCACCACATCACCATTGACACTGTCAGAAGGCCACAGTGTGTGAGGAGCTGCATCTTTTGCCATTCTACTATTCTACTACTAAAACAAAGACCTTTCCTTTCCTAGCATTACTGGAGATACCATTTCCACAGGTGAGAGCTTAACACTGTCCAATCACAAGACCTCAATTTGTGTATTATTTGCTCTCATTAAATATTTAGGCCATGCTGTCCCACCTCTTTGTTGTAATTTCTCTGGGCTGAAAGAATTTAGCCTTGACAACTTCATTTCTGTTCCTTTCCTTGTGCTGGCCTCAGCTAATGTGCTACAAATACTGTACAAAAAGTGCTATAAGCTGTGAGGGAGCTGACAGATGCAGAGGAGCACAGATGTCAGAGGGCTGTGATCCCCAGAATGCCCATGGATAACGTTCAGTGCATGCCTAAAAAGCTGCAAAGAAAGCACCACAAGTGCAGGGAGCAGGGAAGGCAAATCAGGCTCCTTCCCATGGCAGGGGGCAACAGAGCAAGGGCAAACCAGTGCTGGAAGAGTGGAAAAGGAAATGGGAGAAGCAGGGTGTGCTTGGCTTCCTTGCACAAAGGGAGAAATTGGGGGATGTGATGCTCCCAGCCCATCAGCTTTGTACAAATTGACAGAACAGGGTGTGCATGCAGAGGGCTGGCTGTGGTTTTGGGCTCTAAAATACAGTGTAACCAAATGAAATTGTTGTTATTGGGAAAAAGAAAAGAAATGAAAAAAAAAAGCAGTCTGAATACCCTCTGGTTGGAAGTATCCCACTGCAATAATAAAAATGTAATGATTGTAGAGTTACCCCACTCTCAGTCAGGATAGAGTTTAGAGCACCTGCAAAGCCAGGGCAGCTGTTAATAAGGGCATGTATCAGGTACCAATAGAATAAATGCCTCATCACCTATGACAGGACATAGGAATACAAGTTTTGGAGCAGCTTTCCTGAACAACTGCTTCCTCTACAATCCCAGAAAATCTCTGCCCTGGCTTTGGTCCTGCGTGGTGCCCAGGAGCAGCTGGAGAAGCATGTGGAGAGCTGATCCAGTAGCAATTGCAGGATGATCAGGATTAACCCTCCAGCAGGAGAGACTAAACAAACACATCCAGAACACAAGAGCTCCATTTAAAGAAAGGCAACTGCATACTAATATGGCAAGTGGTTAAAAGGAAGAAAAAAGGATTAAGAAAGGAGCAGGCTAAAAAGCAAGAAGCCTAGACACTTGTGAGAAATCCTGTATTAGCATTCAAGAGAAACTCTGTGCTGAAATTTGAAAAGAAATCAGAGTGGTGCAGCAAAAGCCCTACAGAACCAAACAGAAAATCAGGGTGATTTTCACATAGGAAGGACTGGCATTTGTAAATTTGGAATTTTGTCCTTCAGAACAGAGCAGGAAACTCCACACAGCAGATCAAACATAACCAGGACATTAGGAGGGCTAAGAGAGAGCTTGAGGAGCTCCTTGCACAGGATGGGGAAGAAAGATAATTTTAAAAGGTAAAAATCATTTCAGCATGACAAAAGCAGGAATATTGCAGACGTCTGTCCTGTCCACAGAAATGGCTCTAGAAGGAATGCTGGAAATGATGGCCCAAGAGTCTGAGTGCCATCCTTCAAGAGAAGATCTCCTAGCAATGGAGATTGCTACAGAACATGTGGATGAAGTGTTGGAGAAAGAGATCTCCATGAGAACTGGAGAAACAGGAGAAAGCAGGGAAGTCTGAGTTTGCCAGGCACTCTCAGCTACCTGAGCTGGCCCGAGGTGCCTGTGCTGCTGCCCCAGGGACTCACAGCAGCTGGGTGACAGCAGAGGGGTTCCAGGGATGCTCCCTGGCCAGGAGGCAGCACAGCAGCTGGGAGGGAGGGGGGACACAGAGCTGGAGGTGACTGCAGTGCCTGTGCAGAGCAGGAAATGTGTGTGACACAGCAAGGAGCAACCCCTCTGTGAGCTGCCAGGACTGTCCTCCCTGCACACAGCTGCCCACCCCACCTGCCAGGACACCTCAGTGCAGCCCCTGCCTGCTTCCTGCCAACTCCAAATCTTTGTTACTGCATTCACACAGGAGGCACAGAGGATGATGAGGAACATGGAGCAGAGATTGAAGGTGACTTCACACCCATGGACAACGAAAGCTCTGTGTTCTTGGGTCTTGGGTATTTCCTGCTTTGGATTTAGGAATAATGTTTCTCCAAACTGAGAGAGAAGCTCTTTGAGAGAGAACATTTTTATTTTTGTAACTGTAGAGGCTGCTGTGGTAACTGAATATACAATGAGGTCACAAGGTCTAAACAGAACTCAGAATCTCAGTAAAGATGATAAATTTAAAGGATGCATAAATTGTGCAGTGTTTGAACAAACAACCCAAATATTACACTGCAGTTATTAGAGGTTATTATAATCATCAAAGCTAGCAGCTCTGGTATTCCAAAATGTGCTCTTCCAGTAGCAGTTATTCCTCCAGGGAGGGTTGAACAGAGAATTCATTTGTGACTGTGACCACAAAGCTTCCAGGAGACCTGGATATTTTTCAATTGTCTGCATTATTATTCTTATCTGAACAGATCTATTGATCATTAGTGATCTAGAAATGCTTGAGGTGTGACAAGTGACTGAGGAAAATCCAATAAGCTCTCCAGCACTGCAGAATACCAAGAAGTGAGAACACTCCTGCTGTGTCCTTCTGGCACGCTGTGAAACTCTCCATGGACTGGTGAACAGGATGGTCTGGGTGCTCCAGGCTGACCCTCAGCTCTGAGAGTGCACACATCTACTGAGCACAGCTTTCTGTGCAAACACAACCCACTTCCAAACAGTGCCTTAGAAACTGAAAATAGATTTTGGGACACAGTGGAGTGTGCAACACCTGCAAACATGCTGATTGTTATTTAGGGCCTTATGAATATATTCAACATGGACACAACACACTCAACACGACATTAGTATTGTTATTATTATTGTTATTATTATTATCCAACTCATCTCTTAACAAATGGGTATGTACACTTTTGTGAAATAAAGACATTGCCAATGAAGATCCAAATGTCACAGTTATTTTCCATGTCTTAACTGAAGTAAAAATCCTGGGGTGTGACCCCTACTACGTGACAAGGATGAGAAAAACCTGATTTGAATTTTTTCATCACATGTCACCAAACATTTTCTATTTTATATGTAATTTTCTATTGGCTTTCAGACATTCAAGCATGTTTGTTTATTTAGAAGTAAGAAGTTCCTGGTTTAAGAAAGTGCATGAATAAAGGACCTCTTAGATTTCCTAGTAAAACAGTCTGGCATTATACCATATGTTGTAATATCAAGAGGAAAGGTGGGGCAAGGGTATCTGGTGCCAGTCCCTCAAGGTCTGATTCAGACAAAGAGCCTCAGCTACACTCTAATGTCTATCCAGTAATTTTTTAATGTGTTTTAGACCAACAAAACAGTCTAGCTCTAGAGTTCTTCTGGGAAGTGTCACCTCTGTGGCATCACTTCCACCAGAAATGTTTGAGCACTAAGCAGTTTAATTAAAGCACACTAATTTTTATACATTCCTTAAATATTTTTTTTTTTCCCTGGAAGACTTTTCTCTGTCGGTACCAACAGTATCAANTTTTTGTTGTTGTTGTTGTTGTTTTTGGTTTTTTTTGGTTTTTTTTGTTTGTTTTTTTTTTTCCCTGGAAGACCTTTCTCTGTCGGTACCAACAGTATCAACTCAGACGGAGTTTAGGGGATAAACTGTTCATAGGTTTCACAATCTTTATAACCAGTAGAGTGAGGCAGAGCCTGTGAGCCCTGCCCGTGCCAGCCCAGCCCAGCAGACACTGCCCAGCCCCTGTGTTACAGATGTTATAGATGTTACAGATGTTACAGATGTCAGCCCTGTGCCATCCCTGGCCCTGCAGGAGCACAGATGTTACAGATGTTATAGATGTTACAGATGTTACAGATGTCAGCCCTGTGCCATCCCTGGCCCTGCAGGAGCACAGATGTTACAGATGTTATAGATGTTACAGATGTTACAGATGGTACAGATGTCAGCTCTGTGCCACCCCCAGCACTGTAGAAGCACAGATGTCACAGATGTTACAGATGTTACAGATGTCAGCCCTGTGCCATCCCTGGCCCTGCAGGAGCACAGATGTTACAGATGTTGCAGATGTTACAGATGTCACAGATTTCACAGATGTTACAGATGTTAGCTCTGGTCCCACCCCTGGCACTGCAGGAGCACAGATGTTACAGATGTTGCAGATGTTACAGATGTTACAGATGTCACAGATGTTACAGATGTCAGCTCTGCTCAGCTCTCCTGGGAGCCAAGGGGCTCAGCACAGGCTGCTGCTCCCTGCCCTGCTTTTGGCACCTCCTGCAGCATCCCAGAGCCCTCCCTGCTGTGGAACCCGCTGGGTGTGGGGGCACAGGGAGCAGATTCCCACCCCCAGTCCCATTCTGCTCCTTTTCAGCAGTAATGGAACAGTGAGTGCTGAGCACAGGGCTGGCTGCTGCCCAGTGAACGAGTGAGCACAAAATCAAATCCTGGAGAGAGGGTCAATAAGAGAGCGATCAATCTGCCTTAAATCTGAATAAAGCATGGCTCAGGTAGAAGAAATAGTACCTGTGCTTGTAGTAAAGTTGTGGGTCATAATGAACTTGGGCAGTTTTAATCCTGGTGTCTCCTAATTCATTAATTCTTGGCTGTACTTTTCATATCCTTGTAAATTGTTCTTACAAGTAATATATAAACATATGTAAAAAGCTTAGCTTAATGGTACTGTATTCTTCATAACGTCTTAGCTTTTAAAAAAATTTTTAATAGTAATTTGCATGTTTTTTTTTATACTCAGGTGCATAGACGTTTTTATAGTATATGAAATAACAGATCAAATAAAGCTTCCAATGTAGTTTTTGCATACAGCTGTGTTTGGCTTGGGTTACTTATTAATTTATCCAACATAAAATGTGCTTTTCAGGATCATATGCCCCAAATAAACTTCCAGATACCTTTCAGACATCAGATTAGAAAGAAGACGTAATCCTGTGACTACAAGTTGACTGTTGTGTTTTATCAAGCTAACCTAATGTTAAATACAGTGTAGAAAAAGGGGTTTAAAAACCTGCCAGGAGTTTAAAAATGAAACAAAACAGAGAAAGGGAACAGGTCATATGGCACAAGGAGCAAGAAGCAAGGCTTGGTGCCAAGGTGGAATGACAGAACCCTTGACTGGAGAGAGGAAAGTGGTTGTGCATTGTAACATGGGGAGTGAGCAGTGATGAGAGCACAGAGAAAGTGCAGGAAAGAAGATCCTGATCTGAGAGCCTTGGGAAGCAGCACAAGGACTCGGGGTCCCTGCCAGCTCCTGGAGCTGCTCAGTTGTGTTGCTGTGTCCCCATTTGATCATGGTCACTCACCAAGTGCTCTGGTGCCTTACTCATTTCTGGGGCTCCAGGTAAGCCAGGCCAGGGATTCACCTGCTATGAGAATTCCTTTCCATGCTGCAAGAACCAGGTGGTGACTGGACCAAAAATGTTCCTCCCACTGGTTGTTCTGGCTGGTGAATATTCCATTCTTCAGCTGGCCAAGTTGGTGGGTGGCTGTGCTAATTACCTGGCATGCCACACAAGTCTAAAGAGGCCTTTTGTTTTATTTTGGGCAATAATGAAACATTCTCTTTGATTAGTGCAGATTACTGGTTAATTAATGCTCATCCATTGTTGTACTTTAATAAAAGCCTGTGATACATCAAGATTTCTGCTTCTTGTAAAAAACCAGCCGTTTCCTTTCTTTACTATTCCCTGATAAATTAATAATGAGCATTTTGCTACCTCTTTGATGTTGCTGAGATCACAGTCTATATGTAGTTTTCTCTGGGACCTTCAGGTCAGTTCGTATTGTTTTGTCTGATTCTGATACATTAGAAATGTTTTCCCTTTCAGTCCTCTCATAAGCTGTTATTTTCCTAGGCCATCATCTTTTCCCTGCTTGCATTAGGATAGAAATGCTGCATTTTAAGAAACCTACACCTTTCTGCAAGTCTGGCTCATTATAACGTTACAATGCATTATTAATTCATGCTTAGCAGATTCAAATAAATCACACACTGGGTATTATTTCAGGATTTGAGGCTATAAGGTGAGGCTGGCACCTCCTTAGGAGGAGTTATGAGGCTGGAGGGGGTTTGACTACTCGAGATCTTCAAGGAACCTGCCTGGGGCCAAACACCTGAGGCTTTCATTAATGACCTCTCTGAAATAATGAAGAGTTTGCTAATGGAAGCCCTGCTGGAATACAGCTGGGAGACACTGTTACTGTGCAGGAGAACTGCAGTATGATAAAGGGCAGCTAGAGATAAAACAGGAGAAATTCAGCAGCTGAGAGAACAGGTTCATGCACTTGGGGGCTTTTCATGAGAGCTTTGTCCTGTGAGAATGCAGCTGCCACCCAACCCAGACATGGGCAGGACACACTGAAGCTTCAGCCCCTGCTCATGTCAAAAACTGCCTGTGGCTTAAACATCATGGCACTTCTACCAAAATTCCCCTGTATTCCCCACCAGCACAGCCCTCCAGAAGCACAAGGGAGGTGGGCAGCACCAAACAGACCCTGAGGAGCACAGGCTTGTTTCACTCCTAATTCACTTGTCCAGCCAATTTGAAGGCAGAGCCTGAGCCTCTCAGGAGAGTGCATTAGCAAGTAGGATCAAGAACACTCAGTTTCAAGTTTTCTGCATTCTCCAGTTGGAATATTTACTATCCCACTCATCTCCTGTAAGCTACTTCCACCATTTACACTGCATGGTGGTGAAACTTGACCAAATAAAAAGTTCCTGCCAGGTCAGTTGACAAATATTGATATTAGAACCAGAGAAGGGGTGGCAATGTCTTGCAGGCAGAGTGGCACTGGCCTCAAGGATGGGGTGAAACTGCCCCAAAGACCCCTGTTCATCATTAACATGCTGAAAGTGCTGTGCTGTTTATGTTCCTGTTGGATTTGGAGCACAGCCTTTGCACACCAGCTTGGATTTAGAAGGAAAGACTGATGGAAATGCCCTTGTGGTGTCCATGTAACAGCACCAGCAGTAACTCATAATCACTGCCAGCAATAAATACTCTATTGATCCACAAGGATGGATCCTGGGAACAAAATGCTTCCCAAAAGCTGAGCACTCCCTCTTCTGAGGCTCTCTGAAATGTCTTCCAGCAGTGGTCCTGCAGTGGCATCTCTCATTATTTGTCACAGTTGAAAGGCTGCTTCTGCTTCTCATTAAATGTTTCGTGCTGCACAACAGGTCTCAGGTTTACTGTCACTTGAATTTCCCTCGTGGATTGTTTGCCTTTACAAAGACTTTCAAAGCAGTCCTTCTTTACTGATCTTTCACAACCACTAAAACATTGGGAAAGCATACACACTGTGACAGAAAACAATAAAGTTCAGGCAATTCCCAGCTGAGGGTGAAATGGCACCATACATCCATCACACAGATTTAGGCATTAGAGAGAAAATTAAGCAGCTTGTTGAAGTTGTGGCACTGTGCCTGAGTGTTGGAAGGAAACACAACACTTCCCATCATTAAATGAGGATTTAATGTCCAGGGTGCACAAATGTTCCTCATTTTTCTGAAGCAAACCTTCATTACCATGTTTGTTTAAGCAGTACAAACTGTCCTGTCCTGTTCTGTCCTGGTGGCCACAAGGATTTGGCTGCAGCTGCCAGTCCCTTCTAATGGGCACTCAGACATCAGCTGCATGTGTCTGCTTTGTTTTGCACTGAGAAAATAGGATTTTCAAAGGGTCACATTGCTGACTGGTGAAAAGTGGAAATAAGTTCCTAAAACCAGTGGTAGTAGGTGCAAAACTGTGTCAAGATTTTAGTTCTTTAATTTTTTTTAGTTCTTCTATTTTTTTTTTTCCCCACAGAGCTTTATTTCTGCTTGCAGGACATTTTTGTTCAAGGGTGGTAAGACTCCAGAAATCAGTGTTTGTAATGTAAATTGTGACCTGACTTTAATGTTAGCCTTGATCACTGTCTGCTGAAACAGCTGTGCCTTAAGAAATACTGACTATGAGAAATCCAGCTCTAGAGTGAAACATGAAAAAAGAGAAAACACACATACAAGTAATTATTTAGAGTCTGGCATGGGACTAGAACAGCAGGAAAGTTGGGGAGGAAAACCTGGGAACTCTCCTGTGCCAGCTCCTGTTCTTGGTACTTTGAGGGATGCTTTTGTTGCTCTGAGGGATGTTTTTGTACTTTGAGGGATGTTTTTGGGACTTTGAGGGATGTTTTTGGGACTTTGAGGGATGTTTTTGGGACTTTGAGGGATGTTTTTGGGACTTTGAGGGATGTTTTTGGTGATGTGAGGATGTTTTTGGTGCTGTGAATGTTGTTTTTGGTGATGTGAGGGATGTTTTGGGTACTTTGAGGGATGTTTTTGGTACTTTGAGGGATGTTTTTGGTGCTTTGAGGATGTTTTTGGTGCTGTGAGAGATGTTTTTGGTACTTTGAGTGATGTTTTTGGTGCTTTGAGGATGTTTTTGGTACTGTGAATGTTGTTTTTGGTGCTGTGAGGGATGTATTTGGTGCTGTGAGGGACNTGTTTTTGGTGCTTTGAGGATGTTTTTGGTGCTGTGAGAGATGTTTTTGGTACTTTGAGTGATGTTTTTGGTGCTTTGAGGATGTTTTTGGTACTGTGAATGTTGTTTTTGGTGCTGTGAGGGATGTATTTGGTGCTGTGAGGGACGTTTTTGGTATTTTGAGGGATGTTTTTGGTGCTGTGAGGATGTTTTTGGTACTTTGAGAGATGTTTTTGCTGCAGGATGATGGAACCACCCTGACTTCCCAGCAGAGATGGCAGCTGCACTGCTGGGGAAGTTGCTGGTGGGTGATGAGGATAAATTCTGTGGGCAGTGAGATCAGTCCTTACAGGGGTGTTCTGCTCTTGAATGTTGTTCCTGCCTTCATATCCATGTTGGAACACACANCTTTTAGCTGGTAGCTAGAAGTGTTGCTGAACTCTCTGTACTTTAGGTAAGATTTAATAAACAACCAAGCCTGAACACGAGAAAATTCATCTCCTTGGTGTTTTTATCCTGACTCTGAGTGAAGACAGAAGAAAATGAAGACAAGGCACTAATTAAGTGGTGCAGACACCACAATTACCTAGGCAGGCCTTTTCCAGGGGTGAGGCTCTGTGCTCCCAGCAAACCCACGCTCCTGCCCCAAAAGGCTCCTGCCTTGCATTCCCGAGTTTTTCCTTCCCTGGAGCTGTGAGCCAGCTGCTTTGGGAGGGATTGACAGCACTGGAGCTTCATTTGCTCTGAGCCACGAGAAGCCCTGGCTCACAGCTTCAAAGCCAGGCTTTGCTGTGTTGTCTGTCCTTGCACAAGGGCGTGGGAAGCAGCGAGCCCAGGGAGGCTTCTGGAGCATCCTGGATTTGTCTGGTGGTGGCACAGGGGAAAAGCGTTTCCTGGAGGGCAAAAGAACACCTATCCTGTTTGCTTTTAATTCTTCAACAGGCTTAGGGGAGAAGGAAGGTGTGGAAGGGGAGGTTCTTCCCCTCACTCCCCAAACTGGTTTTTTTGTCCCAGGAAAGAGAAGGAACTGGGTGCACAGTGGGAATCAGTGGGTCAGCAAAGGCAGGAAGCCTCCAGGGAATTTGGATTCATTCAGTCTGCTGATTAAACCCAAGGATTTTAGTCCTTTTCATTAATGTAGCTATGACCTAAAAGGCAAAACAATGTGCCTTAGTCTCTGTGAGGAAATTTGCTCCCCAGTGTGGGACCCACAGCAGAGTGGGAACAAGGGGATGAAGTTGCTGCATCTGAAGTACAACAAGCCCCAGGGCTGGGAAGGAGAGTGTGAGGAGTTCTTTCACACCTAGCAGGAGTAACTGGTCTAAAGTGAGAATAGCTTAAAAATAAAAAA
>VZTT01026300.1:14413-24462 GCA_013400855.1 Buphagus erythrorhynchus | reverse complement strand
TGAGGCCGAGGCCGGCCCCGGGCACGTCGCGGGAGTGGCAGCGATGCTGCAGGGGATGGTGCACAAGGGCACGGCCCGGTCCCGACCGAAGCGGGCCCCACACGTGGCGCTGGTGGCCCGGGTGACGCTGTGGCTTTGCAGGGCTGGAGACCTTCGTGTCCGTCGCCAAGACGCTGCCGTCGCCCCACGTGTACGATGTCGTGGAGGGGTACGTGAAAATTTCCATGGAGTGTGCGGAGATATTCAAGCTTCTCGACGGAGAGAGGAAGCCTGAAAGTGAAGTAAGTTGGACATGGGGGTTGTAATTCAGGGACCGGCGGCTACAATCCCAACAATCCCACCCTGGAGAAGAACCAACAGAAGGTCGCCAAGGAATGGTCACAGACCCCAAAGCTTCCAGAGCTCCAGGAGTGTTTGGACAATACCCTCAGGGGTACCCAGGGTGGGATTGTTGGGGTGTCTGTGCAGGGCCAGGAGTTGGACTGGATGATCCTTGTGGGTCCCTTCCAGCTCAGGATATTCGGTGGTTCTGTGAATAAATGCTTTGTGGTGTAAATAACTCTGATAATTTAGTATGGTTTTGGTTTGTGTTTTTTTCTTTTTTTTTCTGGAAGTAGCAGTGGCAGAAGCACCTGCCAAGTGACAGATGCTCTTTTCTGTTTGTAGATGTTACTGGCTTTAGTGACACACACAACCAATAGTCCAGTCTAAATCAGGCTGTTAAGGTTCTTCAAATGTTATCAAAAGATCTTTTAGTAATGGGATCAGTAGAAGCAGTTAAGAAAGCAAAACGAAAGTAACCCAGTGAAAGTAAATGTTTTTAGATATCTCTCTTAGACATCAGTATTTCTAGGAAGCCTCTTGTAAAGGTGACCTCATTTTTCTTATTTCAGCTGGACACAATTTTTCCTCAAAAGAAAATGAGGAATGAACAAAGAGTTCAACAACTTTTCACTGTGGATGCTGGTGCAGCATTGCTAACTGTTTACAATGCAGTATTGCATTACATGGCTTTTTAACCATCACTTGCTGTTCTTTGCCTTTCAGTGTCATTTTTGTCTGTGTAATGACAACCTGTGTCGTGTTCAGTGATAGCCTTTCCTCAATATCCTGTTGCTGACAGGGGCTGATATTTGTAATGGACACAGCCCCAGTGCTGTATGGTTTCTGTTTTTTTCTGGAAGGAATTAATTACTAAGACTGGAGCAGCCCCAATGGTTTTTTTCCAGCACATTTCATTTTTTGTCATCCACTTGGGAGCAATCATCACTGGGAGCATTGATTTCTTGAAACTACATGCTCTCAGAAGTGATCTTTTCAAAGAGGAGGTGTTAATTTGGGAGAGAATCTCCAAGTTAATGTCACTTTCATATGTGGAAGCTTTCTTCTTGGAGTGGGGTTATTCTTTTTATTAATGGTGGTTATTACTGTTTGCTCAAGTAATACTTTCAAGTCAGGCATTAACTTATTTTTCTATCCTGCAGATGCTGTTAATCTTTCAAGCTCTAGAAGCCATTTTACTGAGGACAGCCAGTGACCTCTCACATTTTTCTGTTGTGGGAATGAACATTGTCAAAAAGTTGATTCATTCCTATATGAGACTGGTCTATGCTGCTTTGTATTCTGAAAATTTTAAGTAAGTCTTCTTGGTGCTCTGGTGGAGAATCTCTGTCAGTTGGTCTGGAGGGACTGTACTAGACATGGCAAAATTCATCTTGACTTATTGCTAATAATCTCCTTTTATTTAATAATCCTTTCCCACTTGTCATAAAATAGTTGCCTGTGGAAGTCTTTGCAAAAAGTGGAAGCTCTGATACATCAAACAATCCAGTGCTGTAGGATACTTTCCTGAAACTGTAGTTTTCATCAGTTGGGCCTGTCCTAGTGAGAGCTAACATGGGTGGTACCTTGAGTCCTGTTATTTTAATGCTACTGGATTTTTGGGGTGAAATGTACTGTGTGGAACAGGGCTGGGCAGTCTCCCTGTGATGGTGACAAGAGCTGCTCTTGAGTGCTTTATTTCCCTGTATTTTTTGAAGTCAGGTTTCCATGTTTATAGTGCATTTTTCTCTTTCAGACTGGCTTTTCTTCTGTAATTTTTCCAGTCACTTTTATCTGAGGTCATTTTAGGCTGTTAGATAACTGTCTTATCTAGTCCAGACCAAACAGTTTCTCGTGCTCATGTGGATTGGTGAAAGAAGTTGCAAATGCCAGAGACATTTCAATACAAACCTGGGAGGAGGAGGAAAGCAGAGAAAAAAACAGGCAGAGTTGGAAAAGCTTTCTCTGCTTTTTCACAGCTCTGCTTCCTGCACTATGCAGTTGATCCTATTGCAGCAGGCATTTTAACTGGACAGAGAATCTCAAATAGGTATACTGGAAACAAGTTTTGAAGCTGTGCAAGATCTGCACTTCTGATTAAGTGTTTAAAGATTGCAGGTTATGGAGAAACCCTTCTGGAATCTGCACAGAAGAGGCTGCAGATTTCTGATGGGAGATGCTCTGTATTTCCTCTGCAACCTCTTTGATGTGCAGAAGGGTTTTCTTCACTGTGTCTAGATGGGATCTCTGCTTGAGTCACGTGGCTTTTTGCAGATTGTCCATGACAGAAGCAGGGTGGACAGATTACAAATCTGTTCATGGTAGTGGCCGTTCAGATGATGGAGGTCCCGTGCACCGTGGCCCTGACACATTCCCGTTGAAATAAATGGCAAACCTCTATAAATTTAGGAGTTCAGAGAATCAGAGAGTAACTAAGGGTTGTCTAGTCCAACCCCACTGCCATGATTGTTGTTAATTTTGGCACTTTCTGCCTTTTAAATTACTTTATAAAGGGAGTATCCAGCCTCACATTGCAGCTTAATTTTGGGGAAGAAGATAAAAAGGCGTTTCCTTCTCCTCTCTTCCCTCGCCCCTCTTTCCCAGCTGCTGCTATTACTGCCTAAAATAATTAGTTGGATCGTTTAACTCCCCTTCTGTTTTCTCTTTAAGCTTTAATCCCTTGGTTTGGTGGTTTGTATAACCATCATCCTGGAAATAACCTGCAGGTTTACCTCTGCTTTGTCTTTTTAGGATGAGCCGAGGGTGCCTTACGCTTTTGTCAGCAATGGTGGCTCAGGGCCCGGACTCAGCAAGGGATGTGTATAGTCATTTTGATTTCAATAACAAATACCTGCCTGGATTGCTGAAAAAAGGATTTAAGAAGGTAAATTAAGGTGCTGCATGCCATGAAATGCTATGCCATGGCTCCACCAGCTATTTTAGCTAACTGTTTAGAGCAAAGTTGTTGCCAGTGTTTGCTGTGTTTTCATCTGCAAGAACTTAACTCTCCCTTCCCGTCCTTTGTCAGGCTCAAGTCCTTGATTGTGCCTGACTGGACACAGGAAAATGCCTCCTGTGTTTCCAGCAAGCTGTGGAGAAATATAAATGTACAGTTTCTGTGAAGTGCCCTTCTGTTGTCTAAAACAGAGTGAAAGTGGTAGTAAACTCCTGCAAACTAGTCAGTCTTTTTGCAGTGTGGTCCCACTGAAATTAATGGAGGTTGGAGAGGGGATATTGCCCAGTACTAATACAGAGTAATTGCATTTGAAAACATAAGCAAGAGTTCTAAGTAATCTCTAGCTGGAAATTCTTAAGAAGAATATGTGAGTGAGGAGAAAAAGTCACTCTTCTTTTTCCAGAAGAAACTGTCTCTTGTCCCCTGCCTGTTTGCTAAAAATAGTCAGGATTGACCCAGACCAGTGCTTTAGAACAAGAATAATTATGTATGATTACAAATGCAAGTGTGAATTAAATCCAGTACTGTTTGCAATGTTGACCTTGCAATGTTTCTGGATTTTAAAGGTTACTTGCAGAGTGAGTGTGTACATTTGTGCTGGATTTGTGCCATCTGAGATGAAAATTCAGACTTTTTCTTCATAAAGCAATCAAGTGGAAGGCAAAAAACCCAACACATCTCTTTTTTTCCTGGAACCACCTTTTAGAGTTCTGGAATTGTCAGATTCTGTAGGTTTTGACCTCACTGCAGGAGTTGTCTGCAGGAGTACCTCCACCCTTGGTTTTAAACGCTTGGGTGTAGTCTTTTGAGCACAAGCTGCTTAAATACTCGAGTAAGGTACAAAGAAACAAGCTTCCAAAAGGTCTTATACAGCTTTCAGTGAAGTTGTGTCACAATTGGCTATCAGAGGTGGAGTTTTTAACACAAAAAGACCAGGCCCAAAGCTTAGACCAAAATCCTGTTAGTTTCTCTTTATTTCTTCTCTCAACCCTTTCATGAGTCCCTGCCTTTTTTTATTTGAAAGAGGGTATATTTACATTAGATACTGGGAGGAGATCCTTGGCCATGAGGGTGATGAGGCACTGTCCAGCACAGGGTGCCCAGAGAAGCTGTCACTCCCCAATACCTGGAACAGTCNTACAGGTCAGGCTTTCGCTGCTTCCTCTGTGCCTGAGTTGGTAGTTTTATACTCGCCTCTTTTTAAGGCAGTTTTGTGAGCTGACCAAGCAGTGCACAAGTGAGGGAGTTCAGTGATGCAGGGTTTGGCATGAAACTGCTGTTACTGTTAATGTTTCCTTTTTCTTTAAATCTGTGGCCTGGTCCCATATATTGAGAATTGAAAAGCACGTCAACTAGAAAATTTTCCTTTTTATGTAAAAGTGATGTGCTTAATACATGAAGTTTTTGAGCTGAATACACTGTATGTATTGTTTGTCTGCAGCCTCATGCAGCATGTTTATAGAAGTTGTTTCATTTACCCATTTATGGCACTTCTAGGGATAATCAACAGTTGCAGTGTCAAGTCTGCAATTGGGTACAATCTGTGTGCTAACAACATTTTTTAATTTTGTATTTACCTTTCTGTTTCCAGGGAAGAACTGATGTCCGCATGGCCTATATTCAGTTTGCTCTCTCCTTTCTCATTGCTGGTGACAATGCACTCTTGGCACAGGTGCTGGAATTGAAAGGTACTTCATAATTGCTTTTAAGGCACAGACATTTATAGGTGATAATAAATATGACCTAATTAAAAATGTGCATCACGTAGAGAGCACTAGAAAGAAGCAAAATATATTTTTTTTCATCTTATTACCTGCAAAGCTTTGAACTTCTTTGGTAGTGTAGTGAATAAGCCTCTTCTTTTTGAGAACAATATGCTATCTGCTAAAACTTTGCAAAAATAGAAAGTATTTGGTGACAGAGATTAAAAAGAAAGTAAATCTAATATAAAACTTTGAGGTCATAGAGTCAATAAACATTAAAAAAAAAAAAAAAAAGGCCTCCGGCCTTGCTCCTAAGACACTAACAGTGGATATGTTGTGTTAATGTTCTTTTGAAAAGGGTGTATTTCATTTACCCTTCTGCCCTGTGAATTGTGACCCTTGGTAAAGTTACGAGACAATTCAGAAGGGATCTAGAAATGCTGTTTAAAAAAAGTCCTTAAGCCATTAACTGGCAGCAGGTCCTTTCTCCTTTGGCAGGGCACTGAGAACTGGCTGTAATTATTTACTTCTCTTGCTCCTGCTACCCCAGGGCTGCTGATTTCCTTTAGGTGCCAGCAGTTGTTTACTTCTTTCAGGCTGGGCATTGCATACCTCGGCCCAGTCAGTACAGCTGGCTTTCATTCCTCTGTAAGAACCCCAAGTTCTTACAGGTGAGCCAAAAGATGATGCATGTGGCTGGAGAAGGAATCTCCAAACATTTGAGAATCGCTCAGTGAAACAAATACAGGTGCTTCAATGGGAAGAATATGAATTTACTTGAATTTTAGTGTGGCATTTCAGGGCCCAAAGTGTATTTCAAGGTGACAGATGCTGTAGCAGTGTTAATCAGCAGAAATTAGCCAGTCAGGATCAGAGTAGGTTTGGCAGCATCACTTAGTAGTCACGGGCACATCATCCTTCTGACCTCTGATTGCTGCCTTTTGGTTCATCCTGGAATATAACAGCAAGAGAAATTATGTGACGTGGAAGAGGAATGGGTATGGATTCCCTGAAGCATTTTAGTATGAAAAGAGCTTTCACATTTTGACTTAAATTTGAAATGTCCTCTTAGATTTCATTCCAGATATTCTTCGCTCTGAAATAAAGGAAGACAGAGTTTCTACTGTCAATCTTCTGCTTTCCACACTGAGAACTAAGGTATGATACACCCTTGAAACTGTGTTCTCTCATGTTTTCTGTTTTCCTCACTGCTGGAAACAGTTCTGCAGTCAGTTCTTAGGGCTGCTGGCAGCGTGCTGCAGCAGTGTCTGTGAGTGATAGTGTGTGTTGGAGGTTTGATAGTTTAGCTATGTTACTGTCTCAGGACTGACAACAGGAAGGCAGGAATTGCTGGAAGCTGTGAGAGTTGGCTGCCTTTCCTGTGCTCTGTCACCTTCTGAGCCCTGCCTCTTCCCTGGGATGCACTTGTTGCTTGTGGAGCAGCTGCACCTGAGATGCATTTTATTTCTTTAAAAGTGTTTCTAACTCCAGTATCTATGATTTTCTAATATCTGTTCTGAGCTACTGCAGAACAGATAGTACTACTGAACTACTACTACTTTGTTGCATAAGCTGTTGTATGCACAGTTGAGAGAACGAAGAAAAAATAGTTACAAATTTAGAGCGTAGCCATAAGAGCCTGCCTCAGACTCAAGCTTTTCACTACTGACCAATTAAAGCCAAAAATGTTCTTTCATTTTGCTGTTGCAATAACACAAAAAAGGAGAATAAAAAAAGCTACCATTTACATGTAAAATAAACCTCCTTGAAACTTATTTTTCAAATGAAGCTTTTCCTGTGTGGGTATCATACATCATGAGCTGTTTGGTTGTTGGTGGACCCCAGCACACTGTATGACTCTTTCAGCTTAGCAAGAAAAGTAAGAATTAAAACAATGCCAGCAGTAAAACACAGCAGAAGAACTTTTGAGAAACTTCCTCCGCTGTGTATTCCCTTTCATTCAGACTTAATTTGTAGTAGGCCTTACCATGTCTGCACCCAGGTTCCCGTGGTTCCAGTCTGTGGCTGTGATGCTCTAACTATGATGTGTGCTCTTCAGTTGGACGTGGGCACCTGTCCTGTCCAGCATGTGCAGGGTTTGCAGAGATTGGTGCAGGGTCAGGGTGGAGCAGGAGCATGCAAGACAAGTGTTGACAGGACAGGCAGAACCTTTCTTCTGCCCTGGTGAGGAGAGCCAGCTCTGTGTGTACTAGAAGAATGAAGTGTGTTGCTATTTTGCCATTATTCTGTGATAACTTGCACAGAATTTGCTTTTTTCTCATTTTCAGGTGGTTCATAACAAAAATGTCAGCAAAACGCAGAAGGTGCGCTTTTTCACTGCAGAAGTGTTGCTTCACATCGCTTCACTGTACCGTTGGAATGGCATTACTGATGTCAGCCCTGAGGATTTAAAGGTCTGGTCGTTTCTTTCTCTGCTTAGTCCTCCTTGTGCTGCCTTTTTTTCGCCTCCTCTTGCAGTCCACAGCTTTTGAAGCAGCTCCCAATTGCTCTGAGCTTGATGAGCTGAAAAAAGAGGAATCTACTGAGCCTATTTAAAATGAACCCCCAAATTTCTACTGCTTCTCACTGGGTTTTGGCTACAGATTTCTCTCCTTTGTGTCTACCCTCTTGTATCCCTCTACCAGATGCTTATGACCCTGCCACTCCCATCCTGATATACTGTGTAAACACCCTTTGGAGGAGATCTGTTTCTAGTAGGTGTCTGCTTAGAGCTGTGCAAACCTCCGACCCCATTCCTAAGCATGTGTTTCAGTTCTGAATAGTTTTAAGTTCTTACAGTTCCTGGCAGTCCCTGTAAGTCATGAGATTCATGATTTCCCAGCCACAGCTGTCAAGAGTCTTCTCATCCATAGGCATCTGGAGTTGTTCCAGTTTCAGAAGGTTAATGGAATCGTAGATTCACAGAATGGTTTGGGTTGGAAGGGACCTTCAAGTCCTGAAGCTCCTCTTCTCAATCTGAACAAAAGCCAAACTTCCTTGTAGTATTTCTCCAAGAGGAGCCATGTAAAATGCTGAGTGAAGTTGGTATCTGTGATACAAAATCTCATATGCCTTTTTTTACTCCTTATTGGTTTTCATAGGTGGCTCAAGGTTCTGAAGAGGGGGGAAAAGCAATGGTACGAGAACTTGTGCATAGTTTCTTAATGGACCTCTGCTGCTCTCTGAAACATGGCATAACGTTCTATGATCCAAGTCTTGGAACTTCTGGAAAGTAAGTCACTGGGCAACTGGGACTGTATGCGGGTTTTTTGCTAGAAGCAAAAGAGCCCTCACTACTTACTGTGTCTGCCCTGAAATGTGTGGTACTAATTCACTGTTTGTCATGCAGAAAACGTGGAGGTAAATTAATTTCTTACTTCTGAGTATAAACTCAGAATTATGCCAGGAGGGTGAGAAGTGTTGCCTTCAATTAACAGCTAGAGAATCTGCGGAGTTCACATCCCATATAAAGTCTGAAAATAAGGATTTTTTAATGTAAAATAATTTTTTTTGTCTTCAACAGGGGAGGAAATGTGGTACTTCTGCACTTCCTGCTTGGTTTAAGAACTGCAACAGAAGATGAAATGGTTGCTGATCTCCTGGTGAATATTCTCAAAGTTTGCCCAGATTTATTGAATAGATACTTCAAGGAGACCCATTATTCCTTTGTTCCTAGAGTGACATCTGCTTGGGTGGACAACATGAAGTTGCTGAAGAAGGTAAGAGTATGGATGGTGGTAAAAAACCATGCTCAGAGCAGGAGGCTCTATAATCATTTAAACTAAACTGAGAAATAAGGAATTGGTGTAAGAAACAGTGGAAAACATCATGTCAGTGGCATATATTTTGAGATGCAGCACCATCAAAGCTCAGCTAGGAAAACCCGTTGTCCTTCGTGAGTGTTCTGCTGCCTCTTTGTTTAGCTTAAAATGNATTGAGTTGTGAGTCCGAGTCTGTTGGATGCTGTGTGGTGTTTTTGCATAAAAATTGACATCTGATGTTGCCACTACTTCTGACAAGTCCAAATCCTTCTGTAAAATGCTCCCCAGAAGAAGCTGTCATCTCTGGGACTGTACCAAGGGGGCTTAGATTTTTGTTTCTTTTCTTTCAGATCTATGAGGCTCAACCAGACATCTCCAATTCTTTTAAGACTTCAGAATTTATTCCTCTTCCCAGATTGCTGTCTATGGTGATGGTAACAACAGTCCCTGCAGTGTGCAATAAAATAATGCTCAGCAAAGGCTTAAATGTAAGAGCAGTCTATAATATTTCAGTGACTTTTCTGTCCCAGTTAGTAGATTGATTTTAGTGTGTGATCATTCAAGAAATTTCTTAAGTTGGCTAGTTACTTGTGTTTTTTATTTATGTCTGCCCCAGCATAAATCTGGCTTGGGGAAGCACTGGAAAACGAATATGGACACTGATTCCAGGTGCCTTTCACAAGCACCAGTTCTGCCACTGTCCGTAGTGGTTTAGGCTGGGAATCTGAAAACCTATGGCTTCTTTACTGCTAGCCAAGATCTAGAAAATAATTAATTCATTGACCCATTTTAACACACATTGAGAGTACAGATTCTGTGCAAAGCATAACAGGAATCACTGAAATGTCATTAATTCACTTCCTTCTTTTAGTTGCCCAGCACAGTGGTGAAGCACAGCATCCTGTCACTGGTATCCATGGTGCTGAGAAGAGCCCTGAGGAACATTGAGCACTGTTTGTCTGAAGAAACCTGGCAAAGGTCACAGATCTACACGCTGCCAGCAGTGCAGGAGTTTGTGCAGCTGTACAGAGAAGCTGTCAGCAAGGTAGAAACAAAGACACGACTGGGGGCTGACAGGAGGCATTTTGCAGGCAGCAGACAACTGCTCTCCTCTGTACTTCATCCTCAGGTGGTTCCAGCCTAGGAGCCAGGAGATGGGGTCCTGGGGAGGCTGTGGATTAAATGGTGAGGTAGGAGCCTACGTTTCCTGACACGTCTGTCTGATGGGAACGCAAATAAAATTCTGTGGTGAGACAGATTTGTAACAGTAATGGCTGTTGTGCTGCAAATGACTTCCAAGAGCAGGAA
>VZTT01026299.1:25839-36632 GCA_013400855.1 Buphagus erythrorhynchus | reverse complement strand
AAAAAAGTATCTGCCTCCTTCCTAGTACTCCATTACATCACACTCCCAGAAAATATTTTCAGAAAATCCATTTGTTCCAGATATCGCCTCCTCTCCAACTAATACACACAGAGCTTATCCTGCTTTCAAAACACTTTAGTCTGAATATTTTAACCAGTTCACATTGGAACATTTGTCTGGATCCTATCACCTAGGTTAGAAATGACAGATATCCAAGCACAAATCCTTGCAGCAGTGTGAAGGGTATTTTTGCTGGACAGAAGACCTATTCTTTTTTTGTGCTCACCATTTCTTAACCTAAGCCTGTGGTTTCTTTTTCTTGGATGCTAGTCCTGCACTTGTGTGTGTGAAGACAAAGAAGCCTGTAAGAGACCATTTATACTACCTACAAATTCAGGTGCACTGGACCACGGAATGTTCCTCTGAGCCATTTCCTCTGCACTGCCCTTAGAAATAGAGCTTCATCTACTTCTTGTTTGCCTCATTTTCTTTGCCACAAAAAAAAAAAAGGTAATGCGTTGGTCTGTAATACAGCACACATTAAGGACTTGGACTCCATTGTGTTAGAAACTACACAAACAAGGATAAAAAACCCTTGCTCTAGAAAGCTTGCTGTTCTGAGAATTAGATATGCTAAGCTTCAATACTAATGGACTAGATCAATATGGCATTTACTGTATTTTCATTTGTTTTGGTCCTTCTGGTAAATAAGGAATAGGCTCACTTCACTAGCAGCCAAGCTGTAATCAGGGAGCAGGGAGTAGGGAGTCACAGCTGAGGTAAATCTTTGAAGGCTATATGAAAGTCTGTGGAGACCATAGAAAATGCAGAAGTATATTTGCAGGAATTGCATGCAATTACTGTAAATTAGTCTTCAGATGATAAAGACTGACCTATCTTAAAGATCAGATGACAAATATTTACAAAGATCCATTCAAACCTACAGATCCCATAGGCGTTTAGCATTAGGACATGGTAACGGAAGGAGAGGATGGCTGCTCATTTGTGTAACTGCTTGCAACTCCAATACTCAAGAAACCAGGTTTCCATTTGCATCAGGACTGATTAAGGAAACTTCAAGCTGCTCTCTGTAGAAGTGTAACACAATACAGGTTGCCCATCCTCACATCCTGACAGGGTCAGTGGCACAATTAAATCAAATGACAGCTTTTCCACCTCATCTCCTCTCCTCTCATTCCATCAAGGCATTTGCCTTCTAGAAACCATTCACTCAGGAACATTTACTCCTTGCTGCCCAGCACTTTTGCTACTGAAGACATAAATCAGAGCCAGCTATTACACTCAGATCTCATGCTCCAGGGCTCTGTCAGCCCAGCCAGGACAGCAAACCAGATGGCCCCCAGGACATCCCACCCAGCTGACTACCAGGCTCTTCCCATCCTGCTGGATCATCTGCTCTTTGAGTCTCTGCCTCCCACCTTTTATTGCTACCAAATGCAGAGAACTTCATAGCTGCTACTTCCTTGGAGCAAAGTTATTTCCTTAGAGGGGCTTCATTTTTGCTATTTTGCAGCAGGTCACAGAGCATGACTATAGAGAGGGTAGGTAATAGGGCATAACCAATCCCCACATGCAGGCAAGACAAGAAAATACCTTAGGACTATCCAAAGGAAAAAAAAAATAAGTTGGATACACTGCTTTTGCTGTGTGCCTCACCAATGCTTTCCCAGGAAGTGATAGGGACCTACTTCACTGGCAGCCAGAAGTATGAGTAAATTCTGCATCTCTCAACAAAATTCCTTGGAAAATCTTAGTAAAACAAGGAAACGCTGGCCCTTTTTAAGGTTGGTATGTAAAGACTGCCTGGCACAGGCTGTGTGATGCCTCCACAGTAACTTCGTACTGACCCCCACTGTTCACACACTTTGAATACAGACACACCTGGGAGAGCCTGCACATGCAGAAAATGTACATGTACAGCACAGCTGCTTCTTCCCAAAAGTGCTGGCATTCACATCACAGTGGTGTTGCTTAGGATGTGGAACACACAGCACATAGGCTGGAATACCTGAGAAATTAAGTTTGCCACGTTGTTGCATGCCAGGAAACATGGGATACCTAAGAAGTTTTGAGACAGGAGAAGAATGCATCTGAGATAACCTTACTATGTAGTAGCTGTAGTCTAGAAGAAGACAACCTTTCAACCTGTGCAGAGGACCCAAGGGTCACTCAACCTATTGGGAACGGAGAGTGCAAATCCTTCCAGCTTCTAGACTTGTCTACATTTCCTGTTCCCACTAATTTCTTCCTTGCCCCTCTCTCCACACCCAGTTTCTCCCTGGGATTCACATGCCCGAATTTCTTTGTCTCCCCACACCTGCATTTACTTATCCTCCTGATGTACATAGGATTCTGCACACATTTCCTACATCATCTTCCTATGGTCATCCATACACACCTTTTCTGTCTTTTCTGACAACTGAACATTTTCTGAATTTTTCACTCCACACAGACTGCACTGTTTTTTATATCCCCACCTTCCAACTCCCCTTGGAATAAAATTTTGTCGTCCCCAGAACATAGGAAGCTTTATTCCCTCTCCCCTGTCTCCTTTTTCTTTTTTTTCCCCTCATTCTGTCTCCAATGGCCACTGGCTTGGGGTGAGTGTCAGGGCCATTTGCACTTCCCTTTGGAAAAAGCTACACATCTCACATAAAAATTGGCAGGTAAAAGGTCTTTTGGCCCTTCTACCTCTCAATACAGTTTAGGTTTGCAAGTGAAGCTAACACTCCACTGCTTAGAGGACTTTCTCCTATTTTTTTTGCCACGTTTCTTTTTCTTTTGTTTTGTTTTTTTTTTTTTTTTTTTTTTGTTTGTTTGTTTGTTTTTTTCTTAATAACCTTCTTCATGCTTTTCTTCCTACAGGGTAGTAAGTGATAGGCTTTAGCTGGGGTAAACTTCAGCCATGAGGAAGGAAGGAAGGACAATGAAAATATGGTTTTATTTCTCTGAATTTGAGGAAAACCTTGACAGAATGTGACAAACCCTAATTAAAGCTATTTATAGAAAGGGGCTTTACCCCAGAAGCCATCTACTGAAACCACACCAAGTGTGCCTTGCTGCCTGAGGTGCCCCATGTTCTTCTGGTACCCAGGTGGTTGTCGACTGTTTCTAGAGCTCTGACATTCAGCAAAAATCTACTGGTGCTGGCATTTCGTCCCAAGACAAGTTGTGATACCAAGGCTAGAGCAGAAGGGAAGAGCCTTAAAGGTAAAGAGAAGGTGAAAGGTGTAATCTCATTTTTAGTGGCTGCTAGTGACAGGAGAAGGAGCAGTTATACTGATTTATAACTTCCTTTCTACATAGAGGATATAAAATAAGCAGAGTGAAAAGATGTAAGTATCTTGTGAATATCAGCTTGATCATTCTTGGAAATAAATTTTGGGGTTTTTTTTAGATAACTTCTTATAGAATCAAATCTCACTTTGTGTTTTGTAGAAGACACCTATTAGAAAAGCTCAGGCTGCTGTCTCTTGCCTCTCCCATGTGGAGTTTAGGATTATGTGCAGTTTGGTGTGTTCAAGGTCAGCAGTCAGGCTATGCTGGAGCCTGTTGGCTCCCTACTAAAAAGAGAGGCTCGTGGTGCACTGCAGAGCTCATTAACAAGGTCAGCTTGTTCAAGTAAAGGTCTCTTTATCAAAAGAATTGTTTGCAACACAAGCAATCCCAAATGTTTTCTGCATACCAGATTTATCATAGAAGTTCATGTCTGCACATCTATTTCTTTCCAGTAGTTAAGATGCAATAAATACTAGGATGTTCAACCACAATTAAAAAAGAGGGAAATTTTTTTTTAGTCTTCCAACAGAGCATGTCCGCTGCTTAACTGGAAACCCAAAGGAGGAGAAAAGCTCCTGGACTTCAAAAAAACCCAAATGCAGACTTAGACTTGCATTGAGTGAAGAGAAATACAATGTACATATGAAAACCGGCCACCCCATTTCCCATTTGAAAATTTTATGTAATTTTTGAATTATATGACTGAACTTAAAATTAGACATCTGTTTAGACAGATTACTTAGCACCTTCGCACAGACGTTCTATGTTTTTTATTATAGCACTTTAATTAAAGATCATTCATCAGCATTCACTCAGCACAGTTAAGTGCCATTTTGAGTGGAGCTGCACAGGGAATGAGTCCTGTGTGCCATTTGTAATAGCAGCTTTAAATCAGGTTGTGATGGCAAATGATTGCCACAAAGCCAGCCACAACCTTTTTGCCACTACTGAGTGGGGAAAGAAGTCAGGAGGGGATTCACACTCTCATCTGTGCAGCAGATGCCAACACAATTTCCACCCCCTTGCTATCCCCGGTGTTGCTAGAGGGAGGGGAGCAGGACAAGATCCTATTATCCCCAGTGTACCCAGAGGGAGGGGAGCAGGCACAGAGGAAACCAGCCGAGGCCTCCCCTCTGGTATCTGCTTCGACTCTGCCCTGTTGCCTCCTCTCACTTGCTGGTCTCTTCCTGCTGGCCCCCAGCAACAAGTGTGCTCTACCAGTAAAGGGTTTTCAAAAGGGGTGAAGGGAGAAGGTGACACAAAATCTGTCATAACTAGGCAAGGTAACTGGGAATCTTTGAAGCTAGATCCCAGGAAAGCTACAGAAGGCTAACCAGGGAGGATGTGGAACAATCCTTCAAAAATATGTGCCAGGTGATGCAGTCCAAAAGAATCAATTAAAAAACACTGTGAGTCAAGGATAAAAGTTTACAAGTTTAATGTCACATCTCTGCAAAGTATTTCTGCAATTCAGTGTATTCATCTCACCAACATTGTACATTAGCCTCTTGCAGGTACACCATGCCTTCCACCCTGAGCTCTGCCTGGCAGAGACTTGCAGAAATGACTGCTGCATACCACAGAAATGTGCTGGGTGGGTTTGATTTATAGAGAGCCTATAATTTGCTTCCTATCTCTTTTTAAACCCATTACATCCCTAACAATGGAAACTGTCACCTGAAGTGATTTTGTCAGCCAAATTTGAGAAGCTGCATTTTTTATGACCGTTAAAGTTTTCTGTAACATCTCACTTGAATTTTTTCATGCCTAAGAACAAGGGGTTTTTATTTCTCAAACTCCAAAATAAGCATCAGCAGTGATACAAACTTGTCAGCTCAACAAGAAAGGAACTGAGGATTTGTTCCCTGGGTTACTTCTATTCTTTTAATCTAATGAATGTTTAGCATAAAATGCACAGACAATTACATAGTTACACTTAATGCCATTCCCATTTTTCCCCACATGGGTTTCATTTGCATTACCCACAGAGGCAGTCCTTCATCAGTAGGAGGAGAAATGTTTCCCAAAGCTTAAATTCACCCCAGTGGTTATGGTATTTTTCCAGGTCATGTAAGGTGAACAGGCCAAGAGGGTGCTGAACTTCAAATTCCTCTGAGGCATATTCTCACCTTCAGCAGAAAATGCGCAGCTGGGTCTAAGTGGGAGGAGGCTCACAGCAGCCTGATGCTGGTGTGCCAGCTTTCACTACCCACACGTTTTAAGTAGACCAGTGCAGTGCTCTGTTGGGAGGGACGTGGCTCACCCACCAGGCAGGGAGAGCAGCCAGCTAATAGGTATCTTGAGATCCACCTTGCCAGATGGGATCCCAAGTGATTTGCTTTTATTAAACCCATAGTTTCTTCAGAAAATCGCTCTTAGTTGGACACTTCCCTGCCCTTTGTGTGCTGTAGGTATAAGCATTAAGGACAGCATCCTTTTCCTCCATGCTAAGCAGAGCACATAGCAGAGGCTTGGTGAAGAAGCACAGGGCTCTCTAATGATTCTGCTGGGGCAGAATGAGTAGATGATTTGATGGAACTTTGGGGCAACATGCAGAGTAACTCTTTTTAGCATTGTTTCTAAAACTGATCTGCAGTCTCTTTCTGCATATGTCCTTTCTCTGCATACATCCTTACCCTTCTGATGGTTTATTCTGTCCTATTTTGTTGTCAGTGCAGAAATACAGTTCTGCTTAATATGCTTTGATTCCTGTTATATGCTGATATAATAGAAAAACAACTGAATGGCTACAATGGCTTAATCCCTATTCTGGTTTTGTGGATGTTAAGAAATCTGGGAGATTGTATTTTTTATTTTGGAATGCATTTCTCATCCTTCAATCCCTACCCTCCTGTTCATAAAAGACTTTATGGATGAAAGGCAAAACTATGCATGCCCTGCTTCAAATGTTGCTTACCTTTCATAACTGCATGCATCAACAAGTTAGATAAATATTTTTTTCCTGGAGTAAGGGATGAGAGATAGATGGAAAGAACAACATGTGACAAATCTCAGTGAATTCACTTAATGCATAGTGAAGGCATACAAATACTTAGAAAAGCAGGCAAAGAGGAGACAAGGATGAAGTAAGAAGCATTGAGTGTTCATGATCAAAAGGGCCCCTACTGAGTTCTTTATAGGCAGGACAGGTTATTTTGTGACTACAGCTACTTAAAACAGGGTATGACAGGATCCAGTCTTCAGTTAAACATCAGTGTGGCTCTATGCTAAGATGCCAAACTGCAAGAGTAAGTACAATTTCTCATCAAAGTGCCCTGTTAAAAAACAAAGCAGATAAGAGACCATTTCCCATCTAATGTCGTTGAGAACCTGATGCTACAGAAAGCTGGCCCTTCTGCAGAATAATCAACAGTTCTATAATTTTTCTTTTTTTCTTTCCAATTCAAATTCTCTGAGACTAGTGTCATATTCCTGACTTGCTCTGTGCGTTATGGCAGAGTTGTATGTTGCCCTCCTTTCAGATGCTAGGCTTGCTAATTTATAAATTATATATATATACAATACAGATATATGTAAGTGATGTACTGTTTTGGACAAATTTCCTCATTCCTTTGAAGAAATAAAAAAAAAGAGATTGATTAAAACAATTTTGTTTGTTTTTGGTAGATTTGTAGACTCACAGAACCAGTTAAGTTTGAAAAGACCTCTAAGATTGAGTTCAAACATAAACCCAGCACTGCTAAGTTGATCACTAAACCATATCCTTAAGTGCCACAACCGCATGTGTTTTAAATACCTCCAGGGTATTCCCTGGCGGCCTGTTCCAAAGCATAACAACCCTTTTGGTGAAGAAATGTTTCTAAATATCCAATCTAAACCAAGGAGGTCAGTCCCTCTCAAACTACAACTTGTTACCTGGGAAAAAAGACTGACTTCCACCTCCCTATCACCTCTTCTCAGGTAGTTGTAGAGAATGATAAGGTCACCTCCGAGCCTCCTTTTCTCCAGGCTAAACACCTCCAGCTCCCTCAGCTGGTCCTCATGGGACATGTGCTTCAGACACTTCCTCGTCTCTACTGTCCTTCTCTGAACTCACTCCAGCCCCTCAATGTCCTTCCTGAACTGAGGGGCCCAGGACTGGACACAGCACTCGAGGTGTGGCCTCACCAGTGTCCAGTAAGGGGGACAATCCCTGCTCTGGTCCTGCTCGCCACACTATTGCTGATATAGGCCAGGATGCCATTGGCCTTCTTGGTCACCTGGGCACACAGTGGCTTGCATTCAGCTGCCATCATCCAGCACCCTCAGGTCCTTTTCCACTGGGCAGCTTTTCAGCCACTCTGCCCCCAGCCTGTAGCGCTGTTGTTGTGGCCCAAGTGCAGGACCAGCATAGCTGACCCTCACACAGTTGGCCTCAGCCCACTGATCCAGTCTGTCCTCACCTCTCTGAAGATCCTTCATTTCCTCAGCAGATCAACACTGCAACTCAACTTGGTGTTGTACAGAGGCAAAAAAATTGAGATATTTTTCCTAAATTTCATCTCTGTTTTGATACTTTCAAGACAGCAATTCTGAATTCAACAAAAATCAGAGCATTTATCAATATTACCTTCAATTGAAATCTGAAATTAAATATTTTATTCCATCCCCACCAAGTGCTCTCTATCTCAAAGTAGTCCAGAGCTGGCTGCTCGGATCTAGTATACTCACACACACACATTTCTTTCTTATCACCCTCCTTCTTATATTGCTTCACTATAACATTCCCCTGTGGTTTTGCAGATGAACCTTTGAGCTTGGGCTATTGAGAAAAACAGGATTAATCACCTGCAGAACAGGATTCTCTCTTTTTCCTTCACTCTTAGGAGTAAAGACAGCATCCTTGAAAGAGTGGATTGCTGTTTCTGATCGCTTCAATTTACTTTGTCTGTGATGATGATCCTTCCAGCTGTGAGAAATAGTCATTTGCCTACAAAATTGAAAGAGGACAACATCATCAAAGCAAAACTATTGGTATAAACAAGTAAGCTGAGTCAGGCACATCTCACTGAGGAGGCATACCTCTGTAAAATGCACAAACTTTTAGGCACTTCCTCAACTGGAGGGGTCCCTGACCCCTTTTCCCTTTGGCTGAGTACTCAGGAATTCACAGTCTTTCTGATCGCCTACCATACTCAAACTGACACCTCCTTTCCCCTCCCTCTGAGAACTAAGGACTCCAAGTAAGTATCACTTCACTCCTCTTTTTCTCCCTTCCATGTTGAAAAGGCCTGGCCTCCTGCTAGCTACGTCTTTGTCTACACAACATAAGTACATGTTCTTATGGATGAAACAGTGGTTGAAGCAAAACATTATTTTATTTCTCATACAAGTCCATGCCAGAGTTAATTTCATTTTTTCTGCTTTTTGACTTAGTTTAAAAAGTCTTTTAGGCCCGTATGGAATATTAAAGTTACTTAAAGTTGCAACATTTGTAAGAGAAAACATTAAAACAGGCTCCCTAGAGAAGTGGTCATAGTACCATGTCTGCCAGAGTTTGGCAAGAAACGTTTGGACAATGCTCTCAGGCACATACTATGATTTTTGGGGTTGTCGGGTGCAGAGCCAGGAGATGGACTAGATGATCTTTGTGAGTCCCTTCCAACTCAGGATATTCTATGATTCTATGAATAATAAAATGCAAAAGTCCCTCAGAAGTATTTGCAATGTGGAAAGAGAGAAGATCAAGGCCGTGGTCTCCATCAGTTTGAATGAATGTAGAGAAATGCACAGAAGAAATTCTGTTTGTCTCTCCCTCCTAGGAACCAGAATTGTCAGTGAGATAAATGATTACAGATACTGGAAAGGACAGGTGGGGCATACTTAGGTAAGCTTCATGATCAGGGAACTTACAGACTTCCAAAACCAAATGTTGACATGCAGACCTGTGACCTCCTTTTTAAAAAACTTTGGAGTAGACAAAGAATACAGCTGCTTGCAGTGTTTTGAAGAGTTTTTTTCCAGTGTGATTTAGTTATTCTTAGTGTTAACACAGAAAAAGATACATACACAACCAAACGACTACAAAGGATTAAAGGTGCTGTGTAGCATCCAGATGCTGTTAGCAACAATAGTTTTTAAATTGCAAAATAGAAGCAGTTTTCAAAGCAGAGTTGTGAACAGACATAATTTTAGAAGTAATGAATATCCCTCAGCAGCAGCAGCAGGAGGTATCTCAGTGGGCAAACAGGGTCATGATCAGAGCCTGACCCCAGAAACAATATGCTGAACAACAGAAGAGTAGCTGAAAGTTACAGTCAACAATCCTTGTCTACCAATTCTGATGCCATTATGCTAAGATTATGGCCCACGTTATTATTTACTGAACAGACTTATGTAATTGCAAATGAAAATTCTGAAAATTAATGGATTTATATGTGTGTGTGTGTATTCAGTGTAAAAAAAATAATTTATGGACTTTTAATGAAAAAAATAAAGAAGAGGGCTTTTTTAAATTAGAGGCCTTTTTAAATTAGAAAATGTAATTTTGAAGCACTGCTGCACAGAAGCATTAACGTGTACTTTAGTGTAGAGTTCACTGGAAGTGTGTAAATAAACTTGGAAAAATTGGTGCCAAGAGAATTTTAGTCTGAAAATCCGTTTTCATGACAGTACAAATACAGAGCTGGAAAGGTTCATATATTAGAGCTCAGATTGACCACTTTAAGGAAAAGCACAACCATGAGTTCAAGCACTATCAGCACTAGGGACTATCAGCCAGACCTCTATGTGCAGAGGGAAGACCTCTGCTTGATCAGCCTACAGCAAGTGTTCAAAACTGAAGTGTCCACAAGAGATGTGCAAATATCCAGATGCCTATATAACATGAGTCACTGATTCTTGGGCCACTGCAGGGGAAGAAAAATATCAGTACGCAAGACCTATGATCTGTACATAATAATAAATCATAGAACCACAGAATTGTTTTAGTTGGAAGGAACCTTTAAAAGTCAGCCAGTCCCAACTCCCCTGCCATGGCCAGGGATACCAGCTTGCCCAGAGCCCCATCAAACATAGCCTTGAATGTTTCCAGGCATGGGAAATCTCCGGGCAACTTGTTCCGGGGTTTCACCACTCTCATCACAAAAAACTTCTCCCTTATATCCAAACGAAACAGACCCTCCCTCAGTTTTAAAACCATTATGTCACAAATCCTACACTGGCCTGATAAAAAACTGCGTTACCTAAATAACACCGCTGGTTAGAACTGTTCCACAGATTATACCTGTACTCAGTATCTTTTTTTATCCCACTAGGGGTTGGGTCTGGTGCTACAAAGGACGGCACCAGAGTTTGCTGGAGCTCCCCGGGAAATCCCCGGTGCGTGACTGCCGCGGGGGCTGCGCCTGCAGCAGAGCGAGGCCCGAGGGGCCTCAGCGCCGGCGCCACAGCGGCCTCTGCCGGAAGAGAGCGGCCCCTGCCGGCACCGAGCGGTCCCTGCCGGCACAGAGCGGCCCCTGCCCGCACAGAGCGGCCCCTGGCGGAACAGACCT
>VZTT01026299.1:4579-21861 GCA_013400855.1 Buphagus erythrorhynchus | reverse complement strand
AAAACCCACAAGCAAAGAAAAAAAACCTATGAAAAAACACAGAAGGATTTTTTACTAATTTAATTCTAAAAAATAACATGATACTTCATAGTTGCATATTGAAAAAAACGAAACATTTATACTGTCTACCTCTGCTCAGGCAAGTGGGCTTCCAGCAAATTCTGGAAGTACTTGGACAGAAACTGTCTGCTTTCAAGATAGCTGTTCCAAATACCAGTGTAAAGCTGTACCAAAAAGCTACTGCCTGAGAAAAACAATATCAAATGAGAGCAAATAGAGATTTCCACTGCAGGAGAAGTTATTTCAAGGGCAAACATAACAGGCTTCAAACAAAGCAAATTGACCCAGGAGAAGTGAAATACTCCTGTTGGCAGAGTTTCACAGGCCTGCTGTAGAGAGCCACAAAATGCCATAGACTCTCTGGGGAGGTTCAGGTCACCACCCTGAGACTGTGGGTGAGGCTTGACAGCAGGGGTACCCCAGAGCTGCTTCAGCTCTGAAAACACAGCAGAAAGATTGTATGGTTGCTACAAATTCCCTCAAGGAAAAGGAGCCATGGCAAGAAATAGGCAGAGCTTGGGGGTGAGGGTGGAAAAAAAAGGACAATGCCTAACCTCTCTAACCTCTGTAATTGTCTTTCTAACCAGCCATAGCTGTTTTGACTGTTGGCTCACCATGTGGCCCCAGAGCAGGTGCTGCCTCCCTCTGCTCCCAGCATATTTGCAGATTGAATTTACTTTATTATTTTCTCATCATATGCCCAGGGTCCACCTTCTGCCCAGCTCTTTGTCTCTACTTTTCCCCCAGCTGTTACCTTTTCAGCATCTCATCAGCATATACTTTCAATTCCCTTTGAGACTATTTATAAAGGTGTAAGGGAACATAAATTCAGTTTTCTCCCAAGTACATTAGAGATTTGACTGCTTTGCAGCCTACTAAAACTGGACTCAAACAAAGAGGCTTTGAAAAGGTCAAATTCTGTGAATATTCAGTTTCTAGCTACATTATATGCAGCTGTGCTTATACTCGTTTTGTGTTCATTTTGTCAGGCTATACTAACAAATGAGTTTGCTGATATTATTTATGGGATAGTAAATCTTATGTGCAACAACATAAAATTCATACTAATGAGCAGAAATCCATCACTGATCTGTGTGTTCAGTCAAAACAAAAATAAATATCAGAGACTGTGAATACCAAATTCTTAATAAGACCTGGAGATACACAATTTAAGGATTAAATTATTCATAGTTTCCACTGACTTCAAATAATAAGTGTATATGACAAATTTATAGCTCATTTGTTGTTAATTTGTAAAAGGAAAAAGGTAAAAATTGTCATATATATGATTCTTGCAGTTTATGTCAAATAATAACCTCCTAATTTTAATCAATTTAGACTCTTGAAAGTTTCCTAATGAAGACCACTTCAATTAGTTTCAAGAAGATTTTATCACAGTCTGAATTGATTTACGCTGATATGATTTCCCTGCAGTCTGTGGAGCTAATCTGATTTAGTCCTCATGAAGATCTAGCCTGAAACAAGGTACCAGAAACAGCTTGCTCAGAAAGTATCCAGAGGTGGAGGTGGCTGGGGTGGAGGAGCTCTGGCTGGTAGAGAATTTGTGGAGTTATTTCCGTCACACCCTAAGTTGCTGCTCCTCAGCACATCCAGTGAAAGAAGGGTGGGTGTAATCATAACATGGCTCAGAGGTGACATGGCAAAATTTAATTGTATACCCTTTTTTTTTTTTTTGAGTATCTGATGGTCACTGAATTGGAATCTGTGGATTTCTCCACACTCCACCCCTTCTTCAGCACAGCGAGATCTGGAACTTTACAGTGAAGCAGCGAAGATCATTCCTGTAATACATCTAATATGGACTAATATGTAATTTCATTTGATCAGACACTCAGTGAGGGGTGCTTAATCTTTATAAAAACTTTTTAATAAAATCTTTGCAATCTCAGACAATTAATGGAATTTTAAAGAGATGGGAAAGTGAACAACAAAAAGCAAAATCAGAAAGAGAAATGAAAGAATGAAATCCAGGAGGAAAATAGCAGAGGAAAAGGAGACAATTAATACCTATAATTAAGTATGACTTGAAGTTATTAATGAGTATAGTGGCACTGTGGTCATCAGCATAAGGCTGTAGCATTGAGTAAAAGATGTCAGCTTTTGTGATTAAAAAAAGATTGGAAAATAATTTGTCATCAAATATCTGCCATTGTTCTATCCTTGCATCATCTTGTTTCTCATCCTTGAAGGCCTCCACCATGCTGTCATTCAGTTCTATGGGGCTTTTGTCTCCTGTCCTCTTCTCTGCTACACCCTCAGTGCCCCTTTTCTGCTTCTTTTACCATCACTATGGCTTGTGCCATAGTGGCACATAGAGGCACATCTTGCCCAGCCAGGCTTTCTGCAGCCAATGGTCTTGCCTCTGTGTTACTCAGAGGTGATACTGAAGAGAGCAGAAGCACCCTCCTCACTCCCTCAATTCTGCACAAACCGACTGCTGAAGAGGCCCTTCTTCCATCTGCCACAGTTGCCCCTGTTGGCTGCAATGCTTTCAGAGGCAAAGGTGGGGAAAGTCATCAGGTACACAGTGCTGCCCACCACACCCCTTATACTGGGAAATCATGAGCATCCCTCGGGTGTATATCCAGGAGCCACTGCAGCCTGTCTTATGATTAATAGTAATTTGTACTGTAAGTAATCGTGAGAGATTGAAACCTCTTTTTAACCACACACTATTACCCTTCCACCCCAATCTAAATGCACAAAATGTAGAGGGGGCCAGGAGGCAGTGAAGCTGCAACAGCTGGGGTGATTTGCCCAGCACATTTCAGTGGCAGAGGCAGAAGCAGCATGTGGTTCTCCTGCCCTCCTCTGTCTTCTTACTGAGATTGTCCCCCAGTAAAGCAAAGTTTATAGTCCCACATATTGTTAAGCCATTATAGCTCTGGGCTTTTACTCTGGATCATAAAAGTACTTCAGAGGTTTAATCAATTTTATTAAATGACTTTTCATCAGAGGTCTTTTGTGCCAACACTCTCTTCTATACCCCTGCCAATGACGATTTCCAAAGTAAGGGAGAGAAAAAGAATGAGGAGGGGATGGTAACTTTGATGATTGCTTCTTCAGATCCTAATTACCAATGCAGATGTTGGATTTGTCTTATGGATGATGTTTAGCTTCTAGCAAAGTTAGTGAGTACTACTGCTCTACATGGATAAAGAGGAAATCAGACTGACTGCACAGATCGATGGCTTGACACAAAAGCCTTCTGCATGCAGACTAAACAGAGATCTGTTAAAATGAACCATGTAATCTATAGTCAGAGTGCTGACATACTCAGAAAAAAAGCTAGTATTTAAATGAGACCTTGTTGTGAATAAATCTCAGTATCTTTAGCTGGAAATGACAGAAAAGATCTAGTGGATTTCCTAGAAAAATTACAGTCTGCTATTTGTGAGCTGCCAGAGAATGAGGATGTTTCCTGCATTGATTGATGCTATAAAATACTCACCCACAACCAACTCAAGGGTACTCCTTCCAAGAACACAATGCTTCTGACTTTAGTGGAAATGAGAGATAAGGAGAAGATCCTTCAGGCAGCCAGGAAAGAGAGAAGCATTGAATTCCAAGGGCAAGTGATAACAATTTCTCCAGACTTCAGCCAAAAGATACAAGAAAGAAGGAGTTGGTAGAACTTTAAAAAGCCTTTATAGATTTAAAATCCAAGGCTGTCATCTCTTCTGAAACTGGGAGTTCTACATGAAAATAAGGATTACCTCCTCTGGGATGCAGATTGAGGGAAACAGTTTGTGGCAGATACTACCCTCATTTTTGCCCCAGGGCATTCAGATGGATTAATTCCTCATGTTTTAATGGCAGAGCCCTGGTACATTGCTGTTCCCAGCAGAGTATGATCTGTGCAGAGGGTCCCATGGGAGTTACAAGCAGCCCACCAAGTCTACTCCATCATGGGGACTGAGACAGATGGTGCAGCTGCCAAAGCTGGCAGGGCCAAGCATCTGGTAAATGTGTTGATTTAAAGCAGTTCTCAAGCAGCAGCCGCTGCTGTGGCTGAGATGAGCACAGTTCAGAGGTGCTTCCTTGTCTGGAGCCTGTGGGGGAACTGGGGTGGTATTGCCACGGTCTCTTCTTGGAAGTGAGTACCAAACATTTTGGAAGATGAAGAAAAGTTTTTGGGAGACCTGTCAAGGATTGCTGCTATCAGAGAGGGAGTCACCATCATGGAAGGTTAATGCTACCACTATTTCACTAGGTTCCTCTAGGAAAGTTCTGGTCAAGCTTGTATTTTATTTCTCGGCTTTGTCAGTATCTTCTGTCTCTCCCACTCTGAATAAACAATGTCTGGTTTAAATATTAAACTGTACTTCAGTTTCTGACTACTCATGGCTGGGGATGAGTGATGATTTCCTTGGGATACAAAGAGCACAAAGGGAGAGTTTACCAGCCCAAAGCTGAGACTCCTGCTTTGGTGATTACACCCCAGCTAGATTTAGATTGGCAGTGTGGAGGCCTGAACATATTGTTCTCTGGCTTTTTTTGGAGTCTGAGACAGCTTTTTTCCCAATTTGTCAATCATCACATTGGTACCAGGTGACAGCACACTGCTTAAGGGCTACATAAATACAACCTTAATGATACCAACTCATCAGAAGACGACTGGTGAGACAGGACTGAGGAAAAGACTATATGCTAGGAAAATCTAGTGAATTTTTTTGATCTGTGTGGACAGCCCCAGAAAAGGCCATGAGCCTACTATTAAATACTACCATCATGCCCAAGAAAGAGACCACCTGTGTGCTGTGAGGAAACATTACCAAAGCCATTCCCACAGTTGCAATGGGAGACTGCTCCTCAAATTCACTGATACTTTTGCAAAGTTACTGCATCACTCTGAAGACATATTTATTTATAAAAAGAATTAATTTAAGTAGAAAACAAATAATTCTTTTGTGTGTCAAGCCCACAGTGTTAGGAAATTACTGTTGACAATGCTGTCAGTAAAACCCTCTCACTACATTTCACAAAATAAGTGAGACAGCATGCTTGGTGGTCAAACACTGATGATACTGGAGAACTGATTGATAACTGTAAACCTTGTCAGTTTTTATAGTTGAAAGCTTCTTCACCAAGAAATACCTGTGAAGTTGCCCTTTCTTGGATAAAAAGTTTGCAAATAAGGCCAGGGTTTGTTGTACAGTCTTCTCCACCCTACAGGTCCCTTAATTTCTGTGACTTTTGGTTTACCTAAAGAATTAATGCTTGATGTATTAAGATGTCATTTACACCTTAAAAACTGAAGAAATTTCTGTGTGTTGATAAAATTTGACATTTTATCTGTGCCCTACCATCAGAGTACTAATGGGAATCCAAATGTTTTTAGAACTTTTTAACTGCCATGCAAGCATTCAGGAAAGACACCTTATCTTTAAATCAGAAAATAGCTTCATTCCTGCTATCTTATCAAACAGCAGCACATAGTCCTACAAAAAGTATCCCCACTGAACTACTAATGGAAAGGTGTTTACATACCGGAGAGGAAGCCAACCTGTTTTGGGTAATCATAGGAAATGAGGGAATCAAAGTGTGGTGGAGGAGGAATTCCAGAACTGATCTGAAGAGGAAAGAAATTTGGATACAAAGGCTCCTCTTAAGAGCACGAGGAGCACGGATAATGAACCTTGATGAATATGGATGGAAAAGATGCTGTGACCACTGATTATTTCACTGGTACATAAAAGATTATAAGAAATTTGTTAATACTCATTTTGTTCATCAGTTTGCCATTTCTCCATCATTTATGTTAAACAAAATATTTAACAGTTTATATAAGTACAGTCAAGGAACAGCTATTAGTGAATTCAAAGAAGCACATGTGCACATATATTTATATGCAATTACACTGCTTTACCCAGAACAATGGGAAAAGTCAACAGATTTGGCTTTAAAAACATAAAGAAAAAAGAAAAAAGGAGATATTTTTGCTTCCAACAATCCAAGAATGTTGGCATATAGTATATAGCTATATATGAATTTATAATTTTCCAGTTACTCTTTGAAAGGTGTAGTTGATTCTTACTTTGAGAAAGGAATAACAACATTAATAATAGCCAAAAGCATGTCTCTGATCCTCAGCCCTTGGTGTCTTGAGGAAGAAAGACACTGCTCTGCCCCATAAAGAGCTTTACCCCTCTCACTTCCTTTTGCTTCCGTGTTTTTGCCACTTCACTGCTCAGATACTCATTCTCTCATCCTTCATATCTTGTTTTGGTTTTGGCATGGTTGATTCCAACCTCCTTTTGCCCTGTGAGTGCCAGCTGTTGTTTCCTGTGTTTACCTTTTCCCAGAAGCATCCTACTTCTTTCTCACATGCTGCCCCTACCCCAAGCTTGGGAGATGTCTAAAAGATTTGCTTCCTTAACCTCCATCTCTAAAATGTCTAAGAGAATGGTCTCCTTAGCCTTCATAGTTAAAAACCTTTGCCTTGGTGTCTGCCAGATAATCTGCCATTGTTGAGATGACTGCTTTGTGGATAACTGTCTATCACTTACAAACACTGTCTTGTTCTTTCAAGCCTGTCTATATCCATCTGACTATTAGGACATGTGGGGTTCACTTCTGTTTATTCTTTTGCATTTGTGCAGCTCCTGTGAAAAGCCTCTGAGCAAAGCTGGGAGGCACTATCTCAGTGTCTATGTGCAGCAGGCATATGTGGTCTTCATGTGTTAGAAAGCCCACTCCTGCTCTGAAAGTTTAGATATAGAAAAGACAGACTGTTTTATCCTTGCCTTACAGAATATCCACTTGGGTTTAGGAGCCAGCTCAGAGAGCCTTGTTCACTCGCTGACTTCAGCATGGCTGTAATGTGCTTAGTTACAGTCCTGATCTTGAAAAATTGATTCCACTTTCAGAAATATTACCAATTCTAGGGGCATTCACCACTGTAAATATAATGGCTATTGCAAAAGCCTGGAAACCTCAATGATCTTAAATGTCCTTTCCAACCTAAATATTCCTATGATTTTATGAAATTGTGAAAACCATGGGCAGCTTTATAAATCTGCCCATCAAATGTTTCAGTTCACAGGAAGAGAAGGAGCACAAGCCTCAGGAAGCTGCAGGCTCATTTCACCCAGACTGTTCTAGTCCAGGAATAGCTCAGGAGAAGACATTTTCACAAATTTTTGTATACTCATTACGAACCTGTTGGAAGCAATATTAAACCCCAACATTTTTTAGCATCTCAGCCTTTTGTGGTTTATTTTTAAGTACAACATGCATCCCATAATGCTCTTCCTCCTTCTCCTGAGTTGACTGTGGCCAGCACTGAAGATGCATCCAAAACTTTGCACCTGAGAGAGTGCATCAAGGCATCCTATGCCCTAAGACCCCTTCCAGGACCACAGAAAGGAAGAGTGAAGCCCTGTGTGTCCCTGGATAAACAAGCCTTTGCAGGGCTCTACCTGGCACTCAGGGCCAGGACTTTTGGGTGTAGCTGAGTTTGAGCTAGGCTTGAGTAGCCAAGAAGAGTGTGCATCTTTCCTGTGCACTGCTGAGTCCATGCAGCTGTTTCTTCCCACATTGCTAGCTAAAGGATGCTGGCTGAGATATATGTCCTACATACTGTGAACAAAACAAAAAAAAATTAAAATCCTATTCATTTTTCTTACCCAAGCTATAGGAAGCATAGAGGAGTACGACAAGAATGAGGAGAAAAGGGGGAATTTCCTTCCTTCAACTTTAAATGGTCTTTTTAAGGACTGTTTTTAGTGTGCATAATAGGTTTGGAATAAATATTAGTAATTTTTATTTCCCTGGTTTTTGTTATTATGTTGCTGTCCATTTCAGGATCAAGTGTGTGAACATCCCATGACTTTAACACCCTATTTCAGTGTGGTTATTTCTATGGGAAGGGAATGCGTTGGGCCCAAATGGTAGCAACAGAACCCAGGTCCTCAAGCTATGAAACTTGCTGCTGTGAGCACTCAGAAATTTATACTGACCTTGCTTTTTATGGCAAATACTCTGACAAATATGTGCATGTGCAGTGACAACAAAAAAAAGTGATTAACAGGAACCAGTTGGACTCAAACCACTCTTCTCCATGCTATGCCCTAGTTAAACATATCCCTAAACATAATTGCTACTGAAGAGAAGATAGAAGAAAAATACATGAAATAAGGGGTACTTAGTGTACTCCTTAAAGATACTAATAAACAGTTAAGAGGGCAGTATAAAGGCATGAACAGACTAGACCAGACTGGAAGTGATTTGGGAAGTGAAAAAAAAAAAAACAAACAGTGGACAAAAATTAAAATTTTTGTGCCTTTTTTCTTTTTTCGTGCTTTTGTTTGTGTGTGGGTTTTGGTTCTGATTTTTTGGTTTTCTCTTGGTTTATTTTGGTTTTTTACTTTAAAACCCTAGTTTTTAAAAGGTTCCGTTAATCTTCATCTGGACGCTAGATGGGGATCTTGAGTCAGTCATGCCAGAGACTCCTTTATCCTGCTTTTTCTTTATTTTAATCTGTTTTATCATGGACAGAGTACATGCAATGCAAGTTTACTCTTCAGGCATTTATATTTATACTAGGGTTTTTTGGGGGGAAGGGTAATCTACAGTAAATAAATATTTACTTTTTAAAACGCAAGTTTAATTAAGGTTACATTGCATCTTTCAAAACAGAAGGGAATGCATCTGGAACTGTAGAGCACATGCTCTTCTTCGTCCTAATTATTTGTTTAATTCCAATGGCACATTGCAATTGTTTTCTCACTTTTCAGTGCGGGATGCAGTTTACAGTGACAATTGTCTTACTGCTGTGTAGCACAGATTATGACAAGGGGGGAGGCGGTGGAGTCGCTCACTTGCGGCAGTACTCATGACCCAAGCATTGTTATTTCCATAAATGGGATCTTTGTGTGCTAACTAAACCTGAGCAATGCAACTGTGAAAGCTGCTTTCCTTCAATCTTCCCCAAATCTCCGTATGACTTGTATACATGATAATAAATTAATCTCTCTTGTTACCATGTTGTTGTTTGTTTAGTAAGTACCTCTTTCTTTCATGTGATGTCAAGCTCAGCCTTAAAATTTGAATCATATTTTGAGCCATTGTCTCAAATAGTTCCTTTCTCAAAGGATTCTTTCTCCTTCATTCAGTAAACTGGGCTTTGCAAATTGTATTGTAAAGAAGTATGTACAGCACCAACCTCATACTTTCAGAGACTGCTGAGGACTGGTCTTAACTAAAGTGAGTTTGGCTGTTCAGCTCATTTTGTGGGGACACACTAGCCCACACCATGTAACATGCAGTTTGGGATTATTGCCAGTTCCTTCCCAGAAAATACTCAGAAAGGAATTAGTGAAAGGACTGAATTACTTCTTGCGGCATCTGTGGAGCCAGGGTATATCCAAGGTGAAATGGGATCATTCCTGGGGCAGCAGAAAGGAGGGAAAATAAAACAACCAACCCTGCAGTGGCCTGTTGTTCTTAGTGCCTCATGCCATTATTGTTGGAAGACTGAACTGAAGCATGCTGGTGGAGAAATAATTCATGCTGCAGAGAAACAAGTTAAATGCCAAATCAGTTCTTTTAAAAGGATCAATTTTTAGAATGCATTATAAATAAACAATTGTTTCTCGATATGGAGAATGATTTTATTTGATGACACACAGTTCTGCTTCTGCAGAGCTGATTGCTCTGCCAGAGCAAAAGGGAAAAATAATATATTAAAGACATGAGATGCATGAAAAATGTCATTAAATAAGTCTTTACTAGCCTTGAAATGGGAATGGTTTGCATAATTGATTAATCATAAGGGGACATTTTTGGTCACAGAAATTATCATTAGTAGAGCTCCAAAGTTAAATAATCTCTATACTAATAAAAAATGCTATTTTCCCTTCAGATCTTTCCAAGATCTCTTCTTGCTTTTAGTCTTTCTTGCTTTTAAAGGCCTTAATAATTAAACGATATTTAACTTGAAGTGTGGGTGATGAAACCCTTGTGAGCCAATTTCTCCCCCGGCGCTCGGCGAGAGCAGCGGCGCCCAAGCAGCGCAAGGGGGCCCAATCCTGCAAGCTCAGCTCTGGTGCTTCACCTTCCTGCACCAGCAGTTTGGGTCTGGGCTTTTCCTTCCAAACTCCAGTCCATGAGAGCTCTCTGAATTTTCTTCCTGTAAAAGAAAAATATAGTCAAGCCAAGCAGCATCTTTGTGCACCCTTTTCCATTCCAATATTTAAAAGCAACTGTCCTGTTTGTTCTGAAAAATTTCACCTCCTTGTGAAACTGTAGGCTTGACAAACATACACACACTTTTTTGTGAGATAGCTTGTGGTCCTTTATGAGGATGTCACTGTATCTGGTTGAGAGATATAATAAATATTTTTTTTATTGCCAAGAATTTAATTAAAGGAAACTGCTTTCAACACACAGTTCTCAAAGGATTTTCTTTAGCCTGTTTTTTTTTTTTTTAAGGCTATTTTACATTGAATAAAACAGGGATTGCATAAAGCAGGAATGGGTTAAACAAGGCTTGCCGTACTTGATTTAATTAATAAAAAATAAATGGTGTATGGGTTCAAGCCGGGTCCCACACCACAAACTGGCAATCTTCTCTACTTCTCATTTATTGCTAAGCCTTCAGGAGGTACAAATGGTTGGAAATCACATCTACAACGACAAGAGGAATGGAGATGCTTGGCATCATACAAAAGACTTTCCTGTTTGTTATTTTGCTATGGATAGTCTAATTTGGTTTATTTAACCAGGAGATGATCCTTAAATTGAGACGTACAATACCTTCTCAGCATAAATGTCCTTCTCAGGAGAGCTCTAACTGAGAGTTGCAATACACTGCAGACAGGAAAAGGTGTTCAAAACCTCATTTATTACTCCATTTTTTAAATGTGAAAATAGGGTAATACTCATATATCTCAGGAACATATTGTAACGGCTTCCAAACATGAACATAAAATTGGTGTAAAAGTAATTTCAGTCTGTAAAACTTTTTGAATTGTGTTTATTTGTATGCAGAACATAACATATATGTTAACATAAGCCACTATTCACTCTAGCTTGTACATATACTGAGATAATTACACAGAATTGAATAGTGCTACATGTGGAAAATATATTGTACAGATATTTAAAGGAGGGAACAGACATAAGAGACAATTTCAATGCATTTAGGTATTAATTGTTGTACAAAATCAAGATTTCCTTACTAAGTTAGAGTATTCCTATTTATAACTGTATTGCAATGTGAAGAACTGTTTTCTAAATCTCTAGTTATAGCTAGTGAAATTCAAAAATGAGTCTGAGGATTTTCAAGTAAACCAGTTTTTCAGTTTCTTACCAGCTCTTTTTAGCAGAGTAGAACCAGAGCAATGCAGACATATAAAAGGTTTACAAGATTTCATGAGGCAAATTTACATATACTTGTGAAGAACACAAATGATGATTGATGAATACTATAGCTAGTATTCAAAAAAATTCTTACCATTCTCCTCCAAATTTGTTTCTATTCTATCAATATTTTATCTCAAAGAGAGTTGTATATATTTTTTAATGTCTCAAGATTATTTAAATATCTCATAGGTATATAAAGAAAGTGCTTTAAAATCCCGTTTTAAAAGATATAAGCAAGGATTGGCAACTTAGTAAAAATTTTTTTGTGTGATTTTTATCAAGATTTAACTTGATAATACAAAAATACTGGTTGTATTGAAGATCTTTTCTTTCTGCTTCTGTTTTGATATTCTGTTTTTCTGCATCCCCTTGCATTGGATGTTCAGCATTATAAAATATTTGTATGAACAGAAACACATTACAATGCTGCAATATGCTCAACCAGTGTGACTTTTTTTTTTGGTGTGTTTTGCATCTAAAGTTTGGTTGTAATTTAGTCCCTAGACCAGCAGCTGAGATTTACTAGCATGGTATGACTGTATTAGAGGTGCAGAGACATCTATTTCTTCTGAACCCACCTGCCAGTATATTTTAATAACAATCCTAACTTGAATAATCTTCCCCAAAGAAGTTGTTTAGTAGAGATAGCCTTTCTTCCACTTTACCTTTTCTTTGTATGCTCCAGTTCAAGAAAGCTTCCCACCTTCTGTATTTAGGCATGTTTTGAAAAGCATATTTTAACTTTGAAAAGATCAAATATTTTTCTTAGACTAGTGTGAATATTCCAAGGAAATGAATGATTATTTGATATTTACATTATGAATGCATGATAGTATGCATACTATCTTGACATTTCAAAGAATCAAATATTTAAAAACACAGTAGCCATTTTTGTTCCGTCCTGGAAGAAACCAGAGTTTAGTCGATGGGAGGAGGGAATACTTTCTCTTAAAATATGAAATTATGATGATCATAACTATGTGGAGTACTAAAAATACATTGGATAAAAATGACTTGCCATCACAAAAACCACTTGCTGTTAGAGTAGTGACCTAGATAAGATGGGATCTGCATTCCATTCTCACTCCCTAAACTACCTAGTCATGCACTTTATCACCTTTCATATGCCAGTGTGTTATAATATGCTGCTGGATCATATAGCCCAGGATATTGCATGTTCATGTGTTCCTTATAATTATGCTTTATGTTCACTGTGCCTTTATGAAAGAGATGTTTAGCCTATTGATCTTGCTTCAAACTCTAAGAAAAGTAAAAATAAAATAAAATGAACTTTTCCTGAGACAGTACAATTAAATCCTCAACAGAATGAAATTTGTCTCCTCGACTCTCGGAGCTCCATATAGTGAGACAGGACTGACTCCCATCTACTTCATCATACACATTCATTCTCCCAGTGTGCATTAAATGTACATTGACTCAGCTGCTAATTTAGGAGCATGAGTAAATTATACAGTGAAGGAACAGAATAACTCTACCTGGAAAACAGGTGTTGTCCACAACCTACTAGGTTAACCTGTTCACAAAAAGCCCACGTTATTTCTGGAACAATTCTGTTCAATACAGATACTTTTCATGGAAAATCTGTTTCCACTATTGTGCACATGCCACTATCCCCTCTCTTGTTGTAGCTGAATGCTGACATAAATCTTTTTCTAATAAAATGAACTATTCAAATTTTTTCTTTACTGAATGATGTCTGAAACAGATGTATTTTAATCTGCTGGGCATAGAAAATGAAATTTACATGTCAGTGAGGTCTTTCTGGTTAATAAATGTTTTAAAAGAGAGAAAGCAGGAAGCTAAATATATGTGAAACTGCACTGCTTTGCATATGCTGCTTTTAGCAGAAAATACAGTATTCTAATACTAAATTGTATCTCACTTATGAGACAAAAAGTATACATATTTTGTGATAACAAATATCTTTAATGTAGGGATATCATATAAAATGCTGGAAAGAATTCTGATTTCACCAGCAATACTTCCCTTATGCTAGTCCAAATAATTCTTTTTTTTTTCATGTAGGAGCAGGATCTACATGAAGCGTTTTGTTTGTTATCTCTCTGTGTGTGCAATTTTGAACTCGTTATGTTTTCCTATTATTTTAGCTGTTTACATAGCACCAATTTTAGTACATTACTGCAGCTTTCTCTTACTCTGAGTGAGCTGGATCCAAAACCCACTGAAATCATTGGAGGGACCCCATTAGCTGAAGTTGACTTGCCACTGGGAATGGAGATTAAGACAAAGAAGGGTTGTATTCAGTGTCCCCTGGAGGTTCAGACAGGTTTTCCAAATGATCATGAACACTTCTAAAAATAGCTAGCTATGTTGATGAAATTTTATATTTTACATCACAATAATGTTACTCATTTTGTAGCATTATTTGGGGGGTGCAGTGTCAAAGATAATAGATATTAGAAATTAAGCTTTAAACCCAATTTACTTTACTGTCTGAACTGTTGCCAAATTTGATAGAGATGTAATGGCAAAGTTAGCCAAAATTGCTTGTATAGAAGGCCAACAGACAGCCCCATGTGCTGCTTGTGCCATGTGCTGATACTCTGAACCAAGTCTTTCTCCCAGCCCACCCCCCCTCTTCCTCCCTCTCTCCCTCCTTTTTCTTCTCCCCCAGATTCCCACTTATTTCCTTCCAATAATAATATTATTAATAAAAAAAGCAAATCATAATAAATAAATAAATAAATAAACAAATATCAATATGAAATAATCTCCCTGTACTCAATACCCAAGCAGTTCATCCTCTGAGAATATATTGATAACTGACCTGACATGAATTTTAACTCAAGGAGAACAATGGTCTGGGAGAGTATTTTTTCTTCAGAGTCAACGGTTGGACAATGCAAGAATTGTCTCCTGAACATTAAAAAAATGCGGCTGCAACACTACAGTAGAAATCATTCCTTAAAAATCTCAATTAAGAGCTCAGTTGTTATCTTATCCTGATTAAAAAGTGCTTGAAATTCTACAAGTTTTCAGCCAGAGAAACTCAGGAATGATGTCCAGGTTCATTTTTCAACAATTAGCAAGTCTGAGCCTCAAACTGACAGATTACTGCCTTTTGGCAGTATCACCAATAGACAGGGAGTTGTGAAATTGTAAGATATTATTGTATTGTTGGTAGCCTGAGTAAATCTAAATCTTTTCAAGCTTTGCTTCAGTGGGTTAATTCCAGGACCTGAATTACAAGTGCAATTTGAATTACATTGCAACGACTGAACTTACTTCACTTTAGCAAAGTCCTTTTTCTTAAGACTTATGAATTCCAGTTATTTTGAAATCCTGAAATGTTGAAATCTTTTGATACCTTTCTTATTATTTCTACGAAGAGATGGGTAAAGGTTTTTCCTGACTTTCCCTGCCAGCACCTCTTTATTTAGGTAAATGTGTTTCTTTGACTTTACCTTTATTTTGTGGTATCTTAGCAGCTGCTACATGCAATATACATCCGCAGGGGCTTTTTATTCTTCCCATTCTAAACCTGAGATATTAAAATAGCAGAAAGAACAAACCTTGCCAGAATCAGAGAATAATAAAAAGAAAAGGAACCAAATGCATGTTCTGTATATATTTAGAACAATTGAAGAGACCTGCAAAAAACAGAGGTGATTTCAGATTGTGTCTACATATTTTGTCTAAGAATCTTAAAACACTTAATGGATTCTAACTAATTAGGTCTCAAAGCTTGATGCTGAGCTATATGGGGCAGGGCAGAGGTCATCACCCATTCTGTTGAGGAGGGAAAGCAAAAGTGATTGCATCATTTGCTGGGTACAAAAAAAATATTAAATATTGGATTTGTGAATAAAGATACATATTCCAGTTACAGTTTAACCATTAGGATTGATTTTTTTCACCAAATAACAACATCTGTGACAATAGAGAAAAAGTATGCTGTAATGAAGTCTCTCATAAAATAATTGTTTCATCGGTAGTTTGTTGTTAAAAGAAAGCTGTATCTGACAATAATACATACAAAATTTTATTTAGAGTAAAAGGGCTGTTACTGAGTACTGGCTTGAAACTACAGATTTTCAGGTTGTGTAAGTATTTATTATGCATTCTCCATAACAGAAATACTCACTGGATAATTGCTGCAGAGGGCAAAAAAAATACACGTTAATAATAGCAGTTCAAAAGCTCAACAATATTTTTAAGAGAAGCAGCTAAATGAGTCTGTGGCCCTGCAGTTGTTTGCAGTAATCAAGGACTTTCAACAGACAAGTCCTTATTCAGTTTCTAACAACTGTGAGGATCTGAGTAATCAGACTGGAAACTGTACATACTGTTCAGGTTTCAGCCTAGTTTCTGACGGCTTCGGCTTTCCCTGGTGCAGCACCAGGATTTTTAAAATCTCATCTGATAAATTCTATCTGTGAAAAGTAACACTATGCTGTGATGATGCATAATTCTGCATCTCTGTATTTTTTGCGTTAATAAACCAAAAAGGAATGGGAAATGGAAAAGATCTGTTGCTGGAAATGTTTAGTCTTCCATATCTACCAGTTGCAATTTTTTCCTCCCAAAGTGTTTTCCTTAATCCAGCCTTAAGAGATTGAAGTGATGAAGCTTCCTACACTTTCCTTCAGAGAGTACTGCAAAGTATAATACGCAACAATGCTCAATATTTTTCATGAAATTGTGGTTATATTTAGCTTTTTATGTGAATTCTGTAAATCTGATATACAATCTTTTGTTTGTAAGAACCCCTCATTATTCTGGAAAAATATGTGCAATTAATATTTCCAGCCAGTTATGCTAGCCTCCTTTAAGTATTCTTACTGACATATGTTTCCGTTGATTTTAGAACAATTTAATGCTAAGAAATATGTCTACAAAGCAACATTTTTGTCAAAAATATCTGAGGAGAGTATTTTTACTTTATTCTGTCTGGAGATGAATTTAGGATTTGGCTCAAGTTAAATTATAGGTAAAAATGCCTTATGCGAATTTTCAGGTTGTGCAAAATGTTCTGTAGTTCTTGGTCTGCTTTTCTGTGCTGCTCTCTTTGGGTTCTCAGATTTCTCTTATGATAAATTCTTGATCATTTTGAGATATGATAAAAACAGAGGTATCAATAGAGGAAACCAAGATTCAAATTAATAAAAATTTGATTTATGTTTTTCCTAATCTATAATTTTTCAATATCTGTAACTCTGTATGAAGTCTCTTTCATATTTATTTGCAAATTCACTTATTCTCTTGGTTCCTTCTTATTATATGATGTGCCTTAAATCTCTCAGGGTAGTGCAATGCAGAGACAGGTACTGCAAGAAATGCTTTATGCAGGCTCTGAAGAATGTATGGCATTGGCTCATAATTGCATTTAAATACATATTATTAGATCTCCCTCTGATTGCATATAAACGATCTCCTGTAAGCATTTGAATTTGTGAAGCTGGAAGGGGAAGGCTGCAGTGTTCACTGATTCCAGTGGGATTTAGATTTCCAAAATCCTAATGTGTGCCAGATGTGAAAGGATGGAGAATCTAGCCAGACTGGTAAGTGGCTGAATGACATATTACATAATAATCCAGAAGTGAGGAATGTTCATCACACAGGACACCCTCAGTGGGGAAAGGGAGAAGGTGAAAAGCCATTTAAAAATTCAGGATTCAGTGTCCACAATATTATTCCAATGCTTTATGTCCATCAAATACATTGTAGAAACACTAGCAGTCTATTATTTTTTATGCAAGGTTTTTTTAAGAGCTTGTTTCAGAATCTGTTTTTCTCATTAAGATTTTAAATCCATGGCTTCTAACTTTGATCTTATTGGTTGACTTCATCCT
>VZTT01026297.1:70756-87986 GCA_013400855.1 Buphagus erythrorhynchus | reverse complement strand
AGATCCCTGTGTTTATTTGATATTGGCTATTCAAGCTGTGTGGGTTGTTTGTGATCAGTCAGATAAGCTACAATGCACGTGATCCAGAAAGAAGATATGTGAAGGCATTGTGAGGGACTGAGGATTATGTGTGTTTATTCTATGGGCAGGATTGGTCTCCTCTAAATTTAGCCATCTGAATATTAATGGTTAAGCCTAAAGTAGTTGTTTGAAGTTACTTAATATTCATTGGAAACAGGTGGGCACTGGCTCAAAGCAGCTTGCCTGACCTTTTTTAGGTAAGAGAGATCAGTGCAGCTGACCAAATGTAGGTCTCCACTGCAGGGTAAATGGAGCAATGTATGAGATCCCCTGGCCTGTATAACAATCCCTCCCCTGGGTTTGGCACCCTAAAAGGCCAGAATATCTGTAGGTAAAAAATGTGGATATTTTAACCTGCAATTGAAATCTCACCTCAGAATTGTGGCTTCATTAAGAGGATGAATAATGAATTATTTGGTGCAGGCAGATATGCTGAGAGTGCCACATTTCTTACAGTTAAACAACTATGACTTCTACATACAGTGCTGAGTAGTCTGTAAGCATCTCAATGTTTGTAAATCAACTTAAAAGAACAGCAGGTTTTGGTAATATAAAACTCACATACACTCACCAGTTCTTATCTCTGCCTATTTCAGCTGTTCCAGGACTGTGCATGTTAGTCATATTGTGTCTAAGTTTCTCAAACCGTGGGTTTTCCACCTCCTTTATTTTAAAGCAATTCTTCAGTTTTAGGAACTCAAAGCCCAGAAGCTATTCAGTGGAAGGGTGGAAGGTTTCTTCCTTAATTTCTCTGTCTGAGAATATGCAGTCATAGCCCCATGAATCACATAANGTCAAATCCCTACTAATCACATAATTCAATTCTTCTCTCTCTCTATGCTTACATATACATCTCCAGATTGCTGCCACATCTAAAACTCACACAAGTTTTCTTCCTAATTTTTGCCCATTCTAGTCACCATTGAAAAAAAATCTGTATCCTAGATCTGTAAGAAAGTGAAAAGAATATTTGCACATGCTCACCTATATACAGAAAAGTCAAAGCATTCAACCAAGGAAGCAAACAGGTAATGACTGTTTAAGCACCTTCACATACTTTCCCTAATTTGGTGGACTTTTACTATTTAGNGGAGCAGGCAGTCAGAGAGAGGTGACTTCTGAGACCAGCACAGCTGTTTGCTTATGTGCACATTTACACACAGACCTACATATGTATGTTTAGATAGATAGAGATATCTAGATTTACACTGGAGTCTTGAGAGAATTCTTTTGATTTTCTCTGGACATCTGATCTTCCTTAAGGCAGTTGTCATTCTACATTAATTTGTCCTCTTCTGCCTCAGCTCACTCTTTTTTGTCTTAAATGCCATTTTAGAAAATGTTTACAAGCCCCCTGCCTCCCTTGTGATACCCACAATCCACGTGGGCACCTAGGGAAGCATTCCATGATCCCTCCTGACACATGTCAGCCAACATCTCATCAGGGGCTCAGCTGTGTCACCCTCAATGATATGGCGTGGCAAGATCAGTCCTGGGCTACATTACACCCAATCCTGCCCCCAGGGGAGGTGGGAAGGACTATGCTAATTGCTTCTGACCCTCCAAGAGCGTGGAGGGAAATTGCCTTCATTCGGTGCAACAACGGGACGGATCCGTTCGATGGAAAACACGTGGCTGCAACGTGCACAAACCACTCCAGAAGCCTTTGCCCACATGCCTGTGGTGAGATGATGTGGCACAAGAGTTACGTGATCAGCTCACCTGAAACTATTCCAAATAAACACAGGAGCATGTTCCCATTCACAGCCCTCGCATATTTCCCATCCTAGGAGTTATAAAGACATGTGCTTGGACCCCGCTGCATAGATGTTGCTTCAGTGCCCTTCAAGAACCCCCCTAAAAGCCCTGGATTCTCTCTTCAGGGATCCCAGGAAAAAGTGGAGCTATCTCTGTAATTGAGGAAAAACACAGAAAATCAGTACATTTCAAAATACCCTGCCTATTCTTTACTTTCATGAAAGAAGGTAGGCTTTGTAGTTTACTGGAATCATAGAATGTTTCAGGTTGGAATGGCCCTTAAAGATCCTCTAGTGCAACCCCACTGCCCTGGCAAGGACAGCTTCTACTACGTCAGGGTGCTTCAAGCCCTGTACAACCTGACCTTGGGTGGGACATCCACAACCTTTCTAGGCAACCTGTGCCAGTGTCTCAACATCCTCACAGTAAGGAATTCCTTCCCAATACTCTCTTAATAGAAGGTATCACCTATTTTGCACAGCCAACAGAGAGCTAGATTTAGGGAGACCCAGGAGTTCCTTCTGTTGCCCAAGACTTTCTCTCAGCCCTGCAGAGCTCTGCCCTGAGCCAGTGGACCAGCACACAGAAAAAGAAGGATGAAAGAACCAGCTGTTCTTTGACCTGGCTCTGTATGTCCCCATCATCAGACACACACTTCTTCATGTCTCTTGTCACTGTACTGAAAGAGAAGTGTAGAACTGAGAGGTGCAATCATTCCATCATCACATTCATTCTTTTCTTTTTCCCTTTCCTGCTCTCTTTCTTACCAGTACCCCTTTTCCTGCTTTAATCACACCTTACTATACTCTGTGCTTTTATGCATCTCCTGCCAAATGACGTGCACAGGTTTCTGGCTTTACATTTCCCCAGCATGCAGATATTGCTGTCTTGTCCTTTTCTGGGCATGAACTCCAGAGTCATCACCTCCAACAGAATCAGACCCCTTTTCAAATCATGTGTGCGTGGTTAGGTTGTAGAAACATCTCAGAGGGGAAATAAATGCATGCAATTATATGAAATAGTTAGAGCAACACTGGATAAAGAAAACAGAAGTTTAATTTGGTAGCCTGTTTTCAATCAAGATTTCAGAAGCACCAGGTGCTCTAGTAGAAGCAGAAGGCAGTTTTAAGATAGCCTTACACCAAACCAGTTCCTTGCCAGTTTTCCTGAAATAGACATTGGCTTTCATCCTACGTGATAGATATTTTGTCTCTTCCTAAGTCCCAGAAACAGCTAGTCCTTGCAGAACAAGATCTAGCACTGAAAACCCCTTTGCACTGCATGCCAAGGTGAACAACTTGTTCTACAGTGCAGGGCAGGGAAGGTAGAGGGTCAGAATTGGGTTAGGCATTAAGGTTGGGACCCCAGGACAAGCTCGGGAGGGGGAAATTGTTGGATCATTGTTTGTTTGGGGTCTTTTACTTGATTATCCAAGGGATGCTGAGTAGGTGGTGTAAGATTTTACTCGAATTGCTTGTGTTTAAATGCACACATACTCTGCACACACACAGGTACACACTCATAAGCACATGAAAGTGGGTGTTTCAGTGTTTCAGTGTGGAGGCAGGGGACGGGGTGGGAGAGTGGAGCTGTCAGGACGATGTCATGGCAAAGGCATCCCATCAGCTAGGGGGGGGAGATTTTCTGGGCCTGGGTTTGAGAAGCAGACAGATGAGTGACAGGGGTTAAAAGCTTCCTGGTTTCTTTCCCACATTGCCTCCTTGATGGTAAAGAGTTCCCTGTCCCTCACACAGAAGGTGCTCTTAGATTTCAAAGCATTTTGCTGGAAATACTGTACAGACTATAATAAGCTATTGTAGCCCATGGCAGAGAAGCCCAGCTGAGCCTAATTCTCCATATCCTTAACTCATCAGCCTCTGATCATAATGCAGGTTCAGTGTCCTAGAGTACCATTAAATAAAAAAATGCACACAAAAAAACCCCAGTTAGTACATTTCATGATGGTGAGAGATGTCAGACTGTGCACCCTGGGCATAGCAGTCCTCTGCTTAGTCACGACACAGGCAGTGTAATCTACCCCACAGCCTCCTGTGGGCCTGGCCCAGAGGACCTGAAACCAAAGGACAGACAGGAGCATAGTCTCCTCCACTCTTTCATCTCCTTCATTTTCCAGCTGCCTGGCCAAGGCTGTCACAGGCAGACATGGTCAGTTTTGACATTGAAGGCATCATCATCCACTCTCGTAAGGAGCAGAGCACAGCCACCACCACCTCCAACACTGGCAGCAAGGAGGGGAAATACGTTAATGGTGCAAGTTAGCAAGGGAAATTAGGAGAAGGATATACAAATGGAAAGAAAGAGAAACGTTATTTTAAGTAGCTGTGACGCTCTGGGAGATCATTGTTGGGGACAGTGGAAAAAGTGGTGACATTTGGCTCTGAGTGATCAGAATTATAGAAAAACAATTTTAAAAAGCACCTGAGATTTGCTGCAGAGCCCAAGAAAGTTTGTTACTCAACTATTCCTGAAATAGACCACATTCTTTGTAGGCTCCTTTGCAAATTCCCCGGGGGAAATTAATTGTCTGCCTTGCATTTAACCAACTCCCTCTCCCAAAGAGGTCTGGGTTCATTCCATCTATTCCTCGTTTTATCTCGGAGCTGTAACATTTAATGAGCAGGAGATAGGACCCATGGTCTTGTTGTCCAGCACCATTTCTCTTAGAAGAGACTGCATCAAACTTTCTAGACTAAGACACATCAAACCTCACAGATTTCACAGACATGGGAGAATATGACCTCTCAAAGTTCTCTTTGGTTCATTGAGCCTGAAGATGAGACATCACTGTGACACTTGCACTGTAACACCTAAATAGATGAGATCTCAGCTCAAAAATCACACCTCTGAGCATCATTATTTAAATATTTCTATGCCTGAAAATAATTGTGCCAGACAACTATCAAGAAAACAACTTCTTCTTAGCTAGTCAAATGGGCATCAGTAAATCAGTGACCATGAGTTCTTAGCTCCCAAGCTTAGTCGTGAGGTTTTTGCCTGGTGGTTGCAGTACCTGTTCCCATCTCCAGGTGAGGCTGGAGTGGTTCATTTGTGCCTAATGATGCCTTTTCCAGGGGAATGCAGCTCATAGCTTAATATATACTGACCCACTGAGTGTGTTTAAGTGGGTCTCTCTTGGCTACAGCATATTGGACCCATTTTTTGCACTCTGCAAAACCAAACATTCAGTTAAGACAGGCAAAACCAGGAAATTATTAAACATTATATGTCTGTGGTTTTTTTCTATCAGTACATTCAATTACTTCTTCCTAATAAACAAGATCCATACAGGATCAACAGGTCTCAGGACTGATTTTATTTTGTTATCATCAAGGAGAACTGGCTTTGTTGTTAACCTTTCCATTTATTTAAAATGCCCTGGATTTCATATTCCATTTTTATGCTCCCTATTTCTGATTGTTTCCTTGAAATGGGAAATTCAAGGACTTTGATAAATGGATTGAAAGGTTGCCTTATTTCTCTGTCACTTCTGCCTTTATGTCCTCTGCAAAATGGTGTTTTGCAAATCATAAAGATGGGCATTGAAAGAAGTATTCATCAGAGTATGGCAGGGACAGCTGTAGGGGCAGAACAGATTAGACTGTCGTAGTGAGGGGAAGAAGCAAGAAGCTGATAAGAAACATTTAGGAGCTGAAATTAGTACAAACTGGCATAGGCTGGCTGCCCCTGTAGTCTCTTTGGTGGTGGTACCAGTGGGCTGAAACCAGTTTTACACTGCCGTGGTCTGTGGCAGTCTGGGAGCCATGGAAAAGGGCCTTCAGTGGGTTTGTGAAAATCTGTTAAAGAATTCATTTTCTTATTTGGGACTAATTTACACTCTTTTTATAGTAACTCCAGTTAAAATATTGCTGATACAGGTATGTGTCAGACTGTGAGAGAGACTGATAGCTCTCCATCGCTGCACAAATTGTCACCTACACTGCAAATGGCAACACTTGTCCCACCCACCCCACACCTCCCAAAGCAGGATCACAATTTGTGGGGTATTCCATACCCCTTTAAATGAGGCATCAAAATAAGTGAGTTCTGAAAAGGTTTTCTTGGAATGAGTCACAGATAATAAGCACCTAGTGCCAGAAGTTTCCCCATTCAAGACATCAGCATACCCAAACAGCAGCCCACTCTAAGGAGTCAAACTCAGGCCTTAAGTAACTGCAGAATGAGAAACCTTAGTGACTAAATAGGTTATTTCTCTCTTGCATGAACTGAAATAGGATTTTCTGTCCCTCCTGCATCATTGCAGTAATTGCACTTCAGTTGATACCAGGAGCACCTGGAGATCTCTCCTAATGCCAGAGAGTGGTCGCTTCATAGTAGAGTTGGTCAATAAAAAAAACCCTGTGCCACTGCACAAAGAGAGCGCCCTGCAGGCCAAACACCTGGGACTGCTGGCTCTCCTACTCTCCTACTCTTCCATTCCATGCTCTGCTCATTCCCCCAGAGCCCTTCAGTTGCTTTTCCACCTTCCGAGCCCTCCAAGCCCCACTGCAGAGGGCATCCCACAGGGAATGCTGAGCCAAGAGGTGATTGAAGCCCCAGTGCTTCACGAGGAGCTGCCTCCCCAGAGGGATGTGACCACCCCTCAGCATGAACCCGTGGTGAAAGCACCATGACCTTTCGATGATTCAAATGTGTGATTGTCACACTTGTCCCTTCACACACTCCCATCAGGGCAGCCAGGACCCGTGTTCCCTCTGGCTCTGCACTTTTCACTCCTTTTCTGTGTGCTACTATGGCAAGTAAGGAAAATGTTCAGCTCCCAGCTCTGAGTCATTGCCACCCTCCCAAAAAACAGTCATGTCCTGAACTGCTCTTTCCCAGGAGCTGCCAAGCACGTCCCAGTATTCACCCCAGCTTCTTAGGCAGCTACAGACTACAACTGGTAGCAGGAACCATTAATACTATTAATAACCTCTTTTTAACATGAGACCTTTTCAAACTGCAGGACCCAAACCACTTGACGCATTTCACTACCTACGTGTTGCAAATCCACACCCTCTGAGGAATTTCACAGCCATCACTGATGCAGGCTGAGCTCCTTGCGCCTGCAGAGCAACATCACAGACAGACCTCAGGCTGTCCTGCCCAAAACTCATAAATGCGTCACCATACAAAGGAACAAGGGGTCCTCTGCAGCATAACAGCTCCCCACCGTGCTTTGATGTACCACCAAACAGCTCCACTTCTGAGCATCCCTGTTCACCAGGGCACCGTGAGTGCTGTGTGAGCTTCCATCTTCCTGGATTGTTGATCCCAGCAGCAAAGTACTGGAGCTGCTCAGCTCAGACCAGCAGGCTTACTATGCCGGCTAACATAGCATCCAAAGATTCAAGGAAGGTTGAGTGCAATTCCCTTAGAGCATGAGTACTTTCTGGAGCAATAATCTCCTGTCTAGTCTGTTTGCTATTACATTCAAGTGTCCATCCATCCATCCTCAGTCACCTTTACTCTCACTACAGTTGAGCACTTACGTTTCCATGGAAAGGGCAATGCAGATTTTTTCATTGATGGCCATCTCATCTCACTTTGATTTATTTAGAAGGCAGGCCTATTATTTTTTGCTTGCTTTCATTTTGGATGCCACAGCCATGACTGACTTACTTGAGCACCTCTGACCTTTACTGCCTGTGACCATTTCCCACCAAATACCTCCTCTGAAAGGGTTTGATATTAAAAAGAGACCATTTGCTGTAGGGAACAGAGGATTTCTTTGCCTTTGCAGTCCCACTTGTGTGCTGGGGAAAGGCAGAGTTGGGAGGATTCTGTGCCATACCCTGGGGTTCAAGAGAAGGGTGTGGCCTGCATCAGGGTGAGACTGATTGTAAGGAAGGGAGAGAGGGAAAGGGGAGATAGAGACACGAGAAACCGCGTCATTTCCACAACTGCTACTGCTCAGGAGAAAGAAGCAAAAGAAATATATATCTGCTTGCCTATTAATTTAAATCTAGACACAGGAAGAAGTCAACGAACTGTAATTTATGAGCTGTCAAAGACTGAAAAATTCTTTTTGACACTGTATTTTCAGTTATTACATGCTTTCCTGCAAGACGACAGCGTAATTCTGTAGGGAGTCTTCTAGTGAACAGCACAATGGCAGAGGGCAGTGGGGGCTTTCTTATTATCTTTTCTTCCCCCTTTCGTCTTCTCTCCCCATCCTTTCAATCATCCCCCCTTTCCTACCTTGCTGCTTGTCCAAACAGCAGCGAGGAAGTAAACCAGCAGCAGTCCCCATCCTGCCAGCCCTTCGACACCTCCAAGGCAGTGCTCAGTGCCAGGCTGGATCCAGCACCATGCAGAGATTTCTGAGGACTCAGGGTGATGACAATGGAGATTAGGCAGTGACCACAAGTCCACCACAGACAAGGGAAATACCCTCTCACATTGCCTCTGGCATTTAAAGCACTTCAGCTGGTTTGCCTCTGCCCATGCTAGGTACCCACCACTCCTGCTGCCACACCTTTTGGTTGGGTCCCTCTCACTTGTATAGCATTGATTGACAAGTGCCAGCTCCCTCAGATGCCCAGAGGTTGGCAGCATTGACTGCCTGGCTCCCTGCTTCTCCATAAAGTGAGTCAGGACAGTGGATATTCCTGCCAGGATCCTAGGTCACACTTGCTACTCTGGAAAAGAGCAGTTTATCCTCTGTTCCAAGCCCTCCTGAAGGTTTTCTCCTTGGAAGACAGTGCTAGGATCCTGGAATGGACACCCCTGGACTGCACAGAAACCAGAGAGTGGGGTAGCATTTTGGTGGTATTGTTTGCTGGAGGGGAAGGCATGAAAGGGCCACCTGTCCATGGGCATCTGTCCACATCTCCATCAAGTTGTGGAGACACACAGGTTTGGGAAGTGATGACAGTGGCACCTTTGCCCAATGTCTGTTGATGGAGGAACTCAACCCAACATCAAATTAAGTTTGACCTGAAAATGTTTCTTTCTCCTGAATCCAACCTGAAATTCCCTTGGCATCCAGTTCATTTCCTTATCACCTGGGGACAGGAGTGGGGGAGGCTTTCACAACAAAGGTCATTTATCCCTGCATTTCCAAATCTTCCTTTTCCTTACAGACACAATTACTTTTTAATTTCAGTTGACAGTGGTAGTGGTAAGGTGGTCTTTTTACTTTATTTTTTTCTTCCCAGCTTTGGTTTCTCACTTACAGCTCAGAAAACCCTTTTAAGGTCTATTCTCTGTGATAGGCACTTTGCCTCCTATTTAGAGAATCACTCCCACACGCTGCACGCATCCATATGCAAACACTCAGACATACGATTTTTCTGGGTGAACTGAAATACAAATCTTATGCTTTGATATAATTTAGGCAGCCTGTGCAATGCTCTCTGAAGTCAGGATATAGACTAGTCTTGTGAAAAATGCTGTAGAAAAGTCCAGAGAAAAGGATCATGCTTTCTGCAGGGTTGTGCTGCAAAGCAAGTGCTCACAATTCCCAGAGTCTATTACAGGTTGTGTGTTTGTTTCATTTCTGTGGGTCTCAGTCACCCCAAGCCTGAATCAGGTCCAACACCACCACCTACTACTACTTAGGCAGTGTTTGAATGATTATGTCAGTCTTTCATTAAGTCTGCTGTCATTGCTTTGGTAGCATGTTCTTTCAGAATTGAGTATCAAAAGAACAAAGGCCAAAACTCCCCTGGATTGCAGGTGAAGAGACGAAAAAAATGAAAACAAAGAGGTTTGCCCAGAACTACTCTCACATCTAACACCAAACACAGGGAGATAAAAGGCTGTCTCTTGAATGTGAGGTGAATCCTTAGGGAACGGGGGACAAACTGTTGTATCTTACTCATGAGTGGGTTATTGATGGGCAAACTTTCAGTGTTTTTGTTAAAATTCGGGAAAGCCTGCACCAAATCCTTCAAGCTACTGCTCTCTGGGTCCTAGCTTCCACTTAGATAAGTGTGAGCTACTACCTGAAAAAAAGACAGGACAAGTAGCTGTCTGTGAGACCAAGGACCACCAAACCACCAAGGGCTAGATCTTCCTCAGTCTGGGACAATGTGGCTGGAACAGGTCAAAAAAAGAGACAGAGAAAGCCAATAGTTAAACAGCGAAAGAGACAAAGCAGGGTCCAGTGCATGTTCCCTGACATCTTTTGGTTAACATTACATATGCTAAATAAATGTCATCTCAAATGGGACCTGGGCTTTGTTTCCAGCTCAGAGAAGTGTTCAGGGAAGCTGAATGATAAGAACCCTATTGCCTTTACATTGCTTCACTGTGCAGGGAAGTCTCTGAGTGCATACAGTACAATTACTTTTGCTCCCAGGAAAAAAGATATTGAGGTGGGGAAAGGAAAAACTGTCCTATGTTTCTCATCACATGAAATGCTGTTAGGAATTATGATTTTGGTTTCATTTATTTGTTGGTCTCTCCAGCTCTCACAATCTCGGTGGGAGTAGCTTGTAAGCAGGTCTTTAATCCCAGGGTGCCACAGACATAATAGTGGCAAGAATATAATAAAGAAGAACAGGGTCCTTAGGACAGTTGAGTCACTGTATTCGCAAAGATAACATCTACACTCGCATAGCAAACACAACCTGCCAGTGAACCAGCCATTAAAAATAAGCTGCAATAACCAAGAGCAAAGAACAGAAATAACTGAGGTCTGTGCCCAACTTTTATAACAATATCTGGACAAAGGAAAATACAGTATTCCTTAAATACTATTGTTAGAGGATGGTGCTGCAGCAGAGGTGAAGTCCTGCTGTTCAAGTTGAGAGAAGGAACAATGCCAGGGGCAAGGGAAGGAAGGAGAGGGGCTGTGTGTCTTTGAGATCCTATCTTCCCCGTGGCAAAACTGACTGATTGAGTTTTCTTTATCAGTATAAGTTATCTTGAGCTGCAAAGGTTCTCTAGAATTGGAACTTCCTTGTAGTTCTTGCTGAGCACAGTGCTCAAGAGGGTGGACATTAAATGGATTAAGAAGTGGGTAATGGACAAATCTCAAAATGCAGTTGTCAAAGAGAAACCATGATAGAGTGAGGGTATTTGCAGCAGGGCTCTACACGGATCAGTAGCCAGCTCTGACGCTAGTCAGCATTGTCATGAATGATGTGGAATTAAGTATCCCAGCTGATAAAATCTGTGGATAACACAAAATGGAAAATTGTAAGGACAGAACTCTGATACAGAGTCATCTAAGTCACTTAGGTCACTCTGAACAAGCTTCAGCTGGCTAAGACATTATGTGTGTGTTTCTGCAGAACCAAATCTAAGTTGACTCAGGAAGGAATAGGGCTGCAAAACAGGCCTAAAGAATGAGGGGTTGTATTTCATAAGACAACAACCTAGAAAAGTACCTAGGCAATGACCTAGAAAAGTGGTTAGCATGGCTGAGGAAGACAGCATCATTTCCCAGCGTGGTGGTGGGCAAAACCATCTAAGTGGGCCTCTTGCTATATAAACAAAGAACCTGAAGGACAAAGATGATTTTTTAGTAGGTGACACTGGTGGAGAGAGTACTCCAGAAAACTGATCCAAGCCTGGCATTCATCTTTTAAATCTGTAATAGTTTTTTAAAAAACCTGTATAAATGAAACACATTCCTCTAAGTGGCAGGTTTGAAAAGTGCTCATCCTTGCCTGAGAGAGCTCCAAGAGACTTGGGCCTTTATAGAAGTATCTTTTCTGGAAAAATAGCCTATATATGAAAGAGCACTTTAATCACCTGGAGAGAGACTGCACTTTTCTCCAAAACTTTTCTAATTTGAACACGATGCCAAACACATTAAAGCGAGAAGTCAGAGACAGGCTCTTGTCACAAGAGGATGCACATCAAAGCAAGCTATGATGCTGTCTGCCTGTTGTCCTTGTAGCAAGAGTTGGCCCCTGACCAGGATACACATTTTAGCCAAAACACAGCCTATGGGGGTGGCTGCAGGGCAGCAGCAGGATGGCTTCAGCAGAGTGCTCCAGCCCCCTGGGGCATCTCTGGTGTGGAGGGGGAGAGACCAGACCCCTACAAATCCCTTTTGAACAATCAGGCGTGTGAGCCTCTGACTAGCCTGGGGTTAAGGGGGTTTGGGGAGAGAGGAGGAGTTTGCCACTAGTATATTTTTCCCTGTGCAATGCCCATGTTTGGTTCCTGAGTGATGCTGCAGATCACTGAAGAGGGTCTTTAGCCCTTTAGCTGGCTCTGTGTGTCAGTGTTATCGCTCGCTGTCACATTTCGGAAGGGGAAGCGAGTCTGTGCCACGCACACAGAGAACAAAGCCCTCGCCAAGACGAGCGAGAGTTACAACTTGTCAGCACGTCTCTCAGCCCGCCAAGGGCCAAACATGAAACACAAAAAAAAAGGCCTGAAATGAGGGGAAAAAGGGAAAATAATAGCACAGCCAGCTCTCAAGCTCAGAAAAGACTTGCTATAAAACAGCACCTTCGCTCTCTGCCTCTCTCTGTGTCTCTGAGTCCTGGCTGATGAAGGGAAGAGATGACTCCCCTTAGCACAGTTACAGTACTGTTGCAGTAATAGGGACCAGAGCCAGGTTCAGGTCTGGCTTGCACAGCCCTGCTTTCTCCACACACCCAAAAAAGCACTGTTAGCCAAAAAAAACCCGTTATTAGCAATGATGAAATCTGAGGTGGAAAGAGCCTGTGGAGGGTCGTTTTTTACTGTATGGACAGTAAAGCTCTAGCGGTTAGAAACACCTTTCTGAGACTTGGACGTTACCCTGAATTAGTCAATTAATTTCTCCAGTCATTAACACTGAATAGGAATGAGATAATCATTTTTTATATTTGCTGATCTTGTCTTAGCTGTGTTGGTGAGACAAATAATTCTATCATTGCACTATGTATGTCTGTAATGTTAATTTATACCTAGTAAGATCTTGTTTCCAGAAGCTTTCTAGATTTATGCTTACTAATTGTTAGGTCCAGGTGTATGATTCTCTGTTTCAAACACTTGTGACATGGATAATATGCCATGGCAAGAGAAAGACAATAGTATGGGCAGCACTGTGCTGGTCTGAGATGAAAGACCAGAGCAGTTCTGTGTAAAAACAGAGATGCATCTATACAAACAGACTGAAAACAGGAGACAAACTTCATATGGACTCCGTCCTATACTGCCAGTTGTTGTTGATACAGTTGGTAGTGTATGCATCCTTCAGGCTCTCTGGTCTAATTAAAATTAGATGAAGCAGAGCACTGTCAATAGAAAATTACTTGACAAATATTTGTCTTGCTCCCATCTTGCATCCCATGGCACTGTGCTGCATCTCCTTCTGATGCCCATACTGGTGAGGGATTGAGCTCTCCCCTATTAAGACTCACCTGCTGTTAAGAAAAACATCATCCTGTTCAACACTCTTGCCACAGGCAGGGACTGTCTTCTGCCAGACAAGGCGTTCAAAGCCCAATCCAACCTGGCCTTGAACACATGAATCTTCTGAGTAGACAAAGAGAGGCCCCTTCTCTTCCAGGTGTATTGAAATCTTTTGTCCCTTTCATTCTCCTCCATGAGTTTCGTAGCACAGGGTCTCAGGTTTGAGCACAAGAGTGGCACAAGTAAGATTAAGATGTGGTTTAAAGCCAGGATTTTATCTAACTCTTGATGAGCAAGACAACAAATTCATTAATTGTGAAGGAAAACAAAAGGACAATAATGGTCCTTCAGATAGTTCATGACCTCCCAGCTATGCTACTTTTACAGAAGCAGAGCCCTTATTCAGTCAGTAAGTTACTAGGTAGTGTTGGGCTGAAGTGAGAAGAATTTAAAAAGACTGATGGAAAGGAGAAAATCAGCAAGGAGAAAGACAAGGCAGGATTTGGCCCTGAGCATTTCCATCTTCCTGCATGCAAGAGAAGATGATGGAGAAAAGAGTTGCAGGTGCAAGCCACTAATATGTCATAGGCATCCACTACAACCAGCACCTGTTTGCTGTTGTTTCAGACCACAGCAGGCAAGATCAGAATTGTGGGACTGTCCCCAGAGGCTCTCCAGGGAAGGAAGGGCTGACTAAACTGTGTGAATAGGAAAGTGCCCAGCCTTTTCCTGACCAAGCTCACCCCTGAGACCCACCTCTCCACAGCACTGCCAGCAGCACCAGTGCCTGCATTAAACTGCCTCTGCAGCAGGAGGCTGTTTATGAACTAATTCTTTACTGCTGGCATAGCACCCAGCTCGTTTTCACCTTTCTTAAAGGTTAACCTCATTTCCTTCTATTAGTTGGTTTTAGCGAATGCCATTCGGCGCGGCAGTTAAAGAGCTCTGTCAGCGGATGGAAATGACAGTGGCATTTAGAGCCAGTCGGAGCTGAGAGCTGGGGGGGTGAGAAGGTGGGTGGAAGAAATAATCTTCAATAAAATGTTTGTAGGGAGAAGCTAAGTGACATCAAAGAAAGCAGGCTTGCTTTCCCCAGGAGGAGAAATCTTTGGCTCAACATGCTCAGTGGGATGGGTCTCCCCTGAGGTGGAAACCAGCCCAAATACAGAGATAAAAAGTGACTGGAGGACTCCAGAAAGGGCTCTGGACATCCCACCTCTACAGATAACTTCTTTTTGGGTCCAGATTGCCCTGCTTAGTGATAAGTGTGTGCTGAATATTAATGTCATTGAAGGAAAGTTACTCTGTGAGTGTGTTTTAATTCTGTGAGTGTCTGTAATTAATTTATAAATAGATTATAAATTCTATTGCAAGCCCTGCCTGGCATTTCAGGCCATCCTGTCTGATCCTAATTTTACTGCATTCCTTCAATGCTCTGCAGTGCTGTTTTAAAACCTGGGGTGAGACCTGCAGGAAAGTCTTCACTCAGAGGAAGGATGAGTTTTGCCTGTGCAGGAGGTTTCACAGGGGGTTTGTTTTCCTTACTGTAACAGAATGGTGAAAGGAGTGTAAGGAAACAGGCTGAATCAGGGAAATACATGCAGACTACCAAGCCCTGGCAGATAAAAGGTGTGATGGGCGTCGTCCAAGCTCTTGATGTCCTTCTGCTCTGTCCTCACCAGATCTCTCCTGGCATGGGTATAGGATATATTTCTGCATCAGGGAGAATCTGCAGTACCCAGCAGTGGCAGGGACATCTGAGCAGCATTTCAGCAAATCCAGAGTCTGATCCAAAGCCTGCAAGGCTCCATGGCACTCTTTTTCATTAACTTCAATAAGCTTCAGCTCTAACCCTGAATCCCTGATGTTTATTTCAAGCACTAGTGTAACATCACTGGAATATAATGTTCCTCCTCAGACGCACCTTAGGGTAACAGTCTGAATGAATATGTGGATAAGTCAAGCCAGATCCTGCTGGGTGGCATCCTGAAGCAGACCCATTCATTTCCTGGGTCATTTGTCGAGCTGGCTAAAGTATTTCAAAGGAACAGGTGTCTAGCCCAACGTGTAGTTTCGTAACAGGCAAAGCATTCCCCTGGAACAGATTCATTTCAATGAGATTTTTGCCAGGGGACGTATTTTTTTTCCTAAATTAATGCATTGAGTTCTCTTTTCAGGAAGTACAAATCTATCATTTTAACAGGATCTTTTTGATTTAATTTTGTTTTAAGTCTGTATTGCATTAAACCACTAGCTTCCGTTCTGAGTTAGACCAAAGGTTTGTCTAGTTCAGCATCCTCTGGTCCAACAGTGCCCATTAGAAACAGTAGGAACAAGGCTTTTATGAAGAGTGATCCTCCCCCTAATACCCTCTGGCTTCCAGCAGACAGAGGTTTAGTGACTAAGATAGATTTTGCATCTGGATATTCATGTGTTATAGCACTGAGTGGACATAACCACCACTAATCTGTCTCATTCGCCTTGGAGCTAATTTATGACTTTTCGTTCAGCAACATCCCAAGACAGAAATGTCTTTTATTTATTCATATAGTGTGTGAAAATATACTTTCTTTTGTCTGGCTGGAAACCACAGCCATTCTGCTTTATATATTTTATGTTTTGGGGTTATTAAGACAAAGGCTTTTTATTCCTCTGAGATAATACCCTGTAACATTTCACAACTGAAGAATTTCCGTTTCACAAGAACTTTGGCCTCTCCAATTCAAAGTGGAAGTACAATTTTTCAGACATCAGTATTTCTTATNAAAACCTACCAACAATAACAAAAAACCTACTTAGGCACTCTGGGAAGAACTGGCAAGAATGAATTAAAGTTTCATAATAGCAGTTTCTTCCTGCCAACTGGGCTAGGAGAGTCACAAGGACAGGTTGGGAAGATCAGACTCCCCAGCCTAACCACACTGGCACCATGTCATGTGCCTCCTCCTTATTGTTCAGCTGCCCATATGCAAGTGTGCTCTACATAGAAGCAGAGTCCATTTCTCACCTTCATTTTTATGAATGAAATCTTCCAAATGAGACTTCCACTTAGATTGGAACTGGTTTAATAACAGTTATGATGCCTTTTTAGGTGACCTGCCTTGTGGTGAAAAAAAGTCACTGCTAGGGTGTCCTAGCAGTCAGCAGGAAGGATTAACTGGGTGGATCCTATTGGGGTTCAGATCTTGTACTATTCACCTGCAACTGGCCACATGCACTTCATGCCCAGCTCCACTGCTCATATCCATAGGCAAATTTTACAGGATTTCAGCTCCTGCTCCATAAAGCAGGGTGAAATTTTTTTTCCCCTAGTCTTTTTANTAAGGATGTCAGGTGTTACAAGAGACTCTCCTCTTTGCAGTGGCAAAGACAGTTTGAGAAATCACTGAAATCACATCCTTTCCTTGCTTTTATTTTTCTGCTTACAATTACAGGCAAGACTGTCTCTTTACTTGCTCATAAACACAGCCTGGCAAACTCCACTTTTGATTTTAACTAAGGATTCCAGGTACAGCATCAAACAAATCATGCACAAAACTTCTGTGTGAAATACAGCTTCATAACTGAAGTGAACACTAGGTTAAGAGCTGTATGAAGTAGGGAAGGTGTTATTGAGACCTCTGAGACATGCTGCTTGGATTCCTTTATTATTATTGTTTTCTTTTGCCTTTTCTTCATTTTCTTTGTTTGTAGATGAGGGGATGGAGAGGAAAAAAAGCCAGCAAGTTTATAAAAGCAATAGAGAAGGGAGGCATTTTGTGGAGATCTTTAATGACATTCTCTATAATTTGAAAGTGGGGAGAAAAGGGGAGAGAGGAAAAGGGAATTAGCAAAAAAACTGGCAAAAGAAAAGTGGAATGTGGAGAGAAGCGTGTGGATGAATTTTAATGCAATCAGAAAGCTGTAATAATGGTAATAAAGGAATATATTCAGACGTCAAGAGAGGGAGAAGGGAACAGGACCCGCGACACCAGAATTTAAATTAGACATAGACGTATAATTCTCTTTTCTTCCCCCCCTCCTTTCTTCAAATGAAGAAAATGGAATTTTTAAGCACAGCAAAGGAGGG